>JASDQU010191008.1:0-20142 GCA_032191745.1 Picea mariana
TAAGAGGCTGGGGTGCACCTATTATTCATTCTAAATTTGGTGTATTGCTTGTTGCTGCTCTTGAGCATTCAGTTTGGGGGTTTTGCTGTACAAACCCTTGTGAACAACTCAATGGTGAAATATCCACTCACCTTGTTCCACAGCTTGGTCTCGGGGATGAAAGATTCCTCCACACCATTCTATTCTCAGCATATCTCCTTCTAGAGCTTCAGAAGATAGCAGGGCTGTACTGTTTGGGAAGTTTCCAGCAAGGGTGCACCATACCATTGAGAAGGGTTCGATCTGGCCAATCAGGAGGAGCGTTGGGCATTCCATCAGTTGGGTTTTACTTGCAGGTGCTCCATCATCATTTTGAGGGTTTCTTTGAGGAGTTATCATCACTCAATCTTCAACAACAGTTTGGGATGATTTGGAGGTTAGGAGGACGTCCCACTTTTCTGTATTTCTTAGATCTAGAGAGATTTGCTTGAGATCTGGATCTCAAACTTCTCCCACGGGATTCTCTTAGCCCGATCTACATTCTTGGAGAGTTTCACATCAGTTGGAGGTATATTTCTTCAAGGATGAGTTTCCTAGGGTTTCTTCCATTCGGGAGGGCACAACTCCCTTGGAAGATTCAACAATTGGAGAGGTTGGCCTTGGATGTTGGGCTTGAGACTTCAGGAGGAGGATCCCACTACCCTGATCTATCATCTGACCAAGTTTGGGCTCATTTGGAGTCATCTTCCATTAGGGCCGAATTATTGAGGGCTTCAGTCTTCTCTTGGAGTGTGGCTTCTTCAGCTGGAGGGTTTGTATTCAGATCTGCTTGGTATTGATCCTCATTTCTCATTAAGCCTTTGGAGGCTTATTTTGCATCGACAAAGCATTTTGTAGCAGCTCATATCTATTGTCTTTCCGACCATCTGAGGATTCTTCCAGATTGCCTATCTATTGTATTGGTTCCATATTGCTCATAATAAAAGGTTAGTTCTTGCTTGTGCTTCTATATCTTGAATGTATTGTGATCTTCATGTGTTGGATGAATCTTGTATGAATGCACTTAATAAACGGATAACTCAATAAACACCTGCACATCAACAAATTAGTGGCAGTTAGTGATTCCAAGTGAAAAATTTGGCTTGGGATCATTACATAAGGCATAGGAGGGTTATCTTGGAACACTTAAAAGCTATTATAACCCATGAAATAAGTTAAACTATTGCAAATACCTAAAAATTAAGTGAATGGTGTGTAGCATCTTTCCTAAGATACTGGTTAGCAATGTTTTTCTTGGGAAACTAAGATATAATATTATTCCTCCTTTGTGATCCAATGGTCGATATTTCACATGAAGATATTTCATTCAAGTTTTCCCTAGCATCATCCTCATTTTTTCCATTTCGAAGCAACCTTCATGTGCTTTGATCTAGGGTGATTTTGTTGGGCCAATTTAAAGAAAATAAATTATCCTCTTGTGGTAAAACATCGGTGCGAAGAAATGGATTCAAAGAAAGTGATGTAAAATCAATTATTTAATCAAAGTCAAATTCAATGGAGCCACAATCCAATGCAAAACAGGTAGGCTCAATTTTCTGAAGATAATCTTGTTTTCTTATTTTACTATGTTTGTGTGGATTGCACTGGGTCTATAGCATAGTTGGGTGTTTAATATTGTCTTCATTTACCCTCAATAAGTTCATCCTTTCCCCCGCATCACAAACCTCCATTATTAGTACTTTCATTTTCTTTGAATGCACTCTAAACTTGTTAGCATATCCATGCAACAACTAGTCTTTCTTGGCCATATTGCATGAAAAATATAGTGAGTGGAATGCTCACAAATTTGCACGAATAGTTGTTATTTGTGTGTATAACATATATCATCACCAATAAACCTTATTACAACAAACAACACAAATTTTAAGTGGGCTACATGTTTCTATATTACAAAGAGTATATTGGCTATCCACTCTCCATGATGTCAAACAAGGGGATTTCATGGCTATTGACATACATAATGATATAGAAACAGAGTTCGAGTCTGGAGATTCAAATTAAGGGAAACCAAGATTGGTCTTAACCTTAGGCTAAGCATTAGCTTTGTCATTGTATGTGGTTGAATGGGTGAAAATTCAAGGCAATTGGTATGTGATCATAAGGCATAGGAGGGTTATCTTGGAACACATACAAGTTATTATAACCCATGCAATAAGTTAAACTATTGCAAATGCCTAAAATTTAAGTGAATGGTGTGTACCATCTTTCCTAAGATACTGGTTGGCTATGTTTTTCTTGGGAAACTAATATATAATATTATCCCTCCTTTCTGATCCAATGGTCAATATTTCACATGAAGATATTTCATTCAAGTTTTCCCTAGCATCATCCTCATTTTGTCCATTTCGAAGCATCCTTCATGTGCTTTGATCTAGGGTGATTTTGTTGGGCCAATTTCAAGAAAATAAATTAGCCTCTTGTGGTCAAACATCAGTGCCAATAAAGGGATTCAAAGCAAGTGATGGAAAATCAATTGGTTCATCAAATTCAAATACGATGGAGCCACAATCCAATGCAAAATAGGTAGGCTCAATTTTATGAAAATAAGCTTGTTTTCTTAATGTACTATGTTTGTATGGATTGCATTGGGTCTGTAGCATAGTTGGGTGTTTAATCTTGTCTTCATTTTCCCTCAATAAGCTCATACTTCCCCCCTTATCTCAAACCTCCATTATTAGTACTTTCCTTTGATTTGAATGCACTCTAAACTTGTTATCAAATCCATGCGATAGCTAGTATTGCTTGGTCATATTGCATGAAAAATATAGTGAGTGGAATGCTCACAAATTTTCATGAACAATTACTATTTGTGTGTATAACATATATCATCACCAATAAACCTTATTACAACAAACATCAAATTTCTTAAGTGGGTTGCACGTTTCTATATTACAAAGAGTATCTTGGCTATCCACTTTCCATGATGTCAAACAAGGGGAGTCCATGGAAATTGACATACATAATGATATAGAAACAAAATCTAAGTCTGGAGATTCAAATGCAGATATTTCTATCAATCAGAGATTGCAAAATCTTCCAGGAACCCATTTTATCATGCAAATCCATCTTGCTTCAAATACTAAAAAGTTACTAAAGAAAGTCAATTCTTTTGTCAAAATGAAAGGGGAATATGCTTCTATTGTTCATTCTGTGGATGCTTCATTTAGAAATTTCAATTCTCCTACCAGTGAAATAGTCAAGCAAGTATGGTCATTGTCCAATAAGTTGAATTTTGGTCAAGTGAAGCTAGAGCAGTTTCAAACTTCATATGCTAAACATGTTGTATCTATTCATGACTAATAAAGCACAGCACCCATTGAAGTGCTTAGTCATACTATCGATCTATAAATCAACATAAGATCATAAAGGATTATAAATCAACACAAGAAGATGATAAAGGATTACTCACAATTGATCGATATCACTAGAAAGAAAAATGAATTATATGGTCTAATTTTTTTCCAATGATAGGAAATTATAGATTTCAACCCTATATATGGATCCTTCTCTTTTGGGATCAGTATGCCACACTTGCTACACTAGGACATGGAACACACAAGAGAACAATAATGTATTTCCATAAGCACAATAACAAAGCATCCATTAATCAAAATAATTAACACTGCAATAACGAGAAGATTGACTTCTCCAGGATCAAATAAACGACACCATTGTAAGAGGCTAAGAGTTCATGACATGGTAATCACAAGACCATTTCAACCAAAACAACATCTAATCGAAGGAGAAAACTCTCATTAAAGAACATAAATCTTCAAATATAAAACCCCACATAAGTTATAACTATACCATGATATAACAACAAAATCCAAGGCATGACAAGCCATTGGCCACCTCTGCTACTCGATCTAGGATTTGTATAGAACTAATAGGTGTAACAATAGGATATGAATGAGATCCTTCTAATCCTCTTACCGACAAATCCTTATTAAGGCATTGGGGGATCCACCTAAGGTTTGTTTGGTATACCATATAATAGGTTCAAAATCAAGGAGTATCGAGATCCTCCCATGGGTCAAGATACAAACAAATGGAGAAAAGAGGAGAGCCCCAACAATTTTGTTTCATAAGCCATTTTCCTAACATATTACAACATACAAGAGAGAAAACCTCACCCTATAGCTATGCAGGAGATTGTAAAATTGTTCCAAGCATTCATTTTCTTTTTCTGGCAAAGAAAACTCAGTAATCTGAAGACTGAAATATTCCAGAAAGCAAGGACGGTCTCCAACAACAATCACATAAACAATTAAAGTTACGAATTTGGATGAATTTCTTACCGAATTGAACAAAGAAGGATATCCAGACGCTATCAAAGATTCAAGACTCGTGTTTTTTCTCTACCTTGCCAATACCCTCATCTGAATGCCCTCCATCAAGAAATCGTGTGTGATTTATACCAAATGGGAAGGCCAATTTTCTCCCAGAAATCCCCTTGTTCTTTGGAAATCAAGAAAACGGAAGATTAAAGTTTCTCATACCACAAAATTGGAGCGAATTAAATCATAAACCCTGATTAAAACCAAATGGGAGGGCGAAATTGTTACCAGAAATTCTCATATTTCTGGAAATTGGGCGAATGCAAGATTGCAACTCCAAGTTTGACGGGCTAAATACATATTTTTTTCTCTCTCCCTCATAGAAACCTGGACTAACCCTCTATACGGTTTTTCTTTTAAAATAAATTAGGGGCAAAGAATTAAAGTTTTAAAAAACCACTACGATACAAAAAATTCGCCCAATAAAAAATGGGAGCCCCTTAATTTCGCCCATGAGCGAAATTTCGCCCCTAAAATCATCCTTGTCTAAATGGTGTTTGTCTTGTTAACTTTTTGTAGGTAGTTCTATAAGCCCAAAGTACTGTTGGTACCTTCAAATCCCAACCGTCTCTATTTAAATTACAAATCTTTTTCAAGGCATTCTCCAAAATCTTGTTGAAGGCTTCCATTATGCCATTTTCTTGAGGGTGGTAAGGAGTACTCTTCTGGTGGTATATATTAAACTCTTCAAACATTTCCTCAATTGTATTGTTGATGAAGTGGGTCCCCTGATCACTCATCAATATCCTTCGACATCCAAATCTTGTCACTACATTTTCAAATAAAAAGCGTGTTATAGTCTCTGCATTGCAATACTTTACTGGTGTTGCCTCTTCCCATCTGGTTGAGTATTCTATTGATATAATAATGTATCTAGCTCATGATCTTCTTGTTGGTGGATTAATTGGAGCTACAAAATCTATTGCCCATTTATCGAACACTTGTAAAGTAACCTGTGGTTTCAATGGAATCTCATCCCTCTTAGATGGCTTCCCAACTCTTTGACAAACATCACACTTCTGACAATATTGTTTTGAATCCTTATGAACTGTTGGCCACCATAATCCTACACGCAATACCTTCTGCGCGGTAGCTTTTCCTACATAGTGTCCTCCTACAATTCCTTCATGTGCCTCTGTCAAAACAATGGGTCTTTCATGCTCCATCACACATTTCATCAAAATGATATATGCTCCAAGTTTGTATAAATGAAATGCAATCAACTAATAATCTGCAGCTCTGACCACCAAGTTTTTCTTCTGCACAGTTGTAAATTCTCTTGGTGCAAAACCTATACTCAAAAACTCAATAATTTCAGCAAAATATTCATCTGCAATTTGGCTGAAAACAATTGTGCATATAGGAAGTTGTCTTGCAAGTTAATAGGTTCTTCTCCATTTGTTATCGTAGACAAGTGATCTGGTCCTACATTCAATCTCCCAGTCTTCACCACAACTTCAAAGTCAAATTCCTTAAATGGTAACAACCATATACATATCCTTTCCCCCAACACTAGATTATTAACTAAATATCTTAGAGATAAATGATCTATAAACATCTTAAAGTGTTTCCCCAACAAGTAATGTATGTATTTATGCAAAGCATACACCATTTCTAATCCTTCTCTTTCTATAGTGTTGTAGTTTTGCTCTGAATCTGACAACATTCCACTTGCAAATGAAATAGGGTGATCTGTATCACCTTCTCGTGGATAAGTTAATACTTCTCCTAATGCTATTGCAGATGCATCTACATGCACATGAAATTCTTTAGCCCAATATAGAAATACTAAAACAATAACCATATTATCCTTCAAAATATCCAGACTCTTCTAGCATACATCATTCCATTGGTACTTAGTATCCTTCTTCAACAACTTCTTCATTTGCGTAGTGATACGTGCATATCCCCTAATGAATTTTCTGTAATAACCTATATGGACCAATGTACTCTTCAACTGGCACACTGACTTTGGCGGTGGTAAGTTAACTATGACAACAATTTTGGCAACATGAACCAGCAGACCCTGTTTACACACCAGATGTCCTAATAGAATGCCAAAAGGTGAGTTGAAAATACACTTCTTAATATTTAATGATATCTGACACTGTCTACATCTATCCAAAATCAACCATAATACTTCAACATGATCTTTCAACAAATTGAACACTGTCCATTCATCCAATTAGACCTCCAAAATTTTCTGAATAAAGTCCTTGAAATATGATACTACTATTCTTGAAAAAATGGTTGGTACATTCTTCAATCTGAATGGCATAAATGTATACTCAAATGAGCCCCACTCTGTAGCAAATGTTGTCTTGTGTCTATCTTCTGGTGCAATCCTTATCTGATGATAACTTGGAAATCCATGTGTAAAAAATAAGCTTCTTGACGCCCTATGTTCTCCAAAACTTTGTCTGTAAAAGGGGTAAGAAAGGGATCATGTAGACAAGAATCATTCAAATTTCTCAAATATACACAGATCCTAATCCTTGCTTGCTTATTTTCTTGCACCACCATAGGATTGATCCATTCTGACTTTTCTACAGGTTCTATAACACCATCTTCTAGCATCTTGCCAATTTCTATCTTTACCTTCTCTTTGTAACACCGAATCTTTCATGGTTATCATAGCTGAATGTTCTTGGATCTATTACTTGTGACACCTGCAACAAACACATATTGGTAATAATAAATGGAAAGAAGCTAAAAGAAGGATTTGTCCTATGCTAACATGCTATACTATATGCATTGAAAAGGATTTTGGAAAATCCTAGCTGACATAGGATAACCATACGAGTTATCAAGGTTGTATATAGCATAGTTGGTATGCATTTCTGCATAATAAATATGGTAATATGTGATATGGGTGGTGCTCTTGGAAATTAAAGGTTGTTGGTTCAAGGTGGATGATTTGTTGGATTAGTAGCTAGTGCATACTAAGAATTGAATGAACTTGAATTAGGTAAGTGATGTGCATTTATTGCACATCTCCTTAACCCTTACCGTTGGACGCCACCATATTCAAGCTATCTTCCAAACATTACTGTTGTGGTTATGCTTTGATTTCTCAGCAGGGAGGAACCGCTTGACCAACTCACATCTTAAGACATTTGATTACAGGTATGTTCTTTTTTTGGCCCTTCATGAATCTACTCTGGTTATGAAATGGATATTGTCTCAAGTGTATTAGTTGTGCTCTCCTTAAGTATTGCGACTGTGTAAATGGTGATTGTGAATGAAATGTTGATGATTCTCTTTGAAATGAGGTTGAAGTCATAGAATTACTGGTTATCCTGGGGCGTTAGCAGTCACAAGAAATCTCTGTTATCCTTGTTGGTTTACTTAGAAGAGCCTTGTTGGCATTGGTGGGCTATATTCATGTTTTCGCATTGTTGTATCCAGTTTGTGGGTTTTTATGGGGTTTAATGACTAAAGTGTTAGTATCACCACGCATTGTACATATGGGCAGTTGGTTGATTTCACCACTAGTGGTCACGAAGTGGGTTTTCCTATTCTTAGTTGGCCCTGTCTTCACCTCTGTGTGGTAGTTGTTTGATCGAAAGGCACGAGGGTTATACCCTGTGTGCGTTAAATCACATTTTCCACACCAAGTTAAAGTCTTGCCTCCTTTTATGGCCCCTATCATGGAATTGTTTCATGTCCACAAAAAAATCATAGCCCTCTTTGTGTGTACACCTTTGGCCTCGAAGTTTCACCATTACGAGGAGTTGGCTCTGTTCCTCCTGTGATGGCTACCGAGAAAACCCCTAATCCCCAGTCTGGAGTTTTGTAGAGGAGACTGTCGGGCCTGTCAAGTTGCTACGGGTTATTGTGGATTGACTGTATGGTCTATTACTTTGAATACGCATTCGCCCAGTTGGTCGTATGGAAGTCATGTTGGTTTGGCATTTAGTTACTACCTATGTGATAAACATTATAAACCCTACATTGCCAATTATACTTTTGAAGTATACGATCACCCTCCTTATGTTAATAACTCAGTATTGTTAATGGAGAAGGCCTCTTCCCCAATTCGAATTGATGCGTGGGTATGCGTAGTTACCACAACTGGTTCGGTTGATTGATTTTCTACAACAGTGGCGAATTTTTTGGTTAATACACAGTCACTGGTAATTGCACTAATAATTATTTGGATGATTAGCTGGCATTGGTTACAAAGGCTTGATGTTGCTCACACATATCGCATGTGTGCATGGTGTTTTTCAAATGAAATAATGGGCATGGTCACTGTGGTTTTCTTTGGGGCTAAATGACAATTGAGCTGGATCACTTTAGATAATATATCCACTGCATCCTTATATTTGTTCGATTGTATAAGCCTGGGTTGCACAACATAGTCGATTACAATGTATCTAAATCGAACAAATATTGTATTAAATTGAGGGCTCAACACGATGGTTGATTTATTTCCATGACTGTTTGTTTGTGTGTTAAGTGGAAATGTTCCATTGTGGTGTTTTGTTGGTTGTGCACTATGTATAACATAGATGGTTGTTTTTTTTCACACTCAGGAATACCCATAAGGTTTTAAACATATTTGTTGCAGCCCGATCATTTGTTGAGATAGGCTGTTGTTGGTACCTCGCCGATTGAATAGGTGGTCCAATTTTACAGTCGTGTTAGATTGATCTTGCACAGTGATGGAGTTACACATGCATGATTGTATTATTCGGTGCACATCTTGTGCTGGAATGGTGGTTGTTGTCTGTTTAATTGTCAATTCAGTTTTGGCAATTTGATCTTGATTATTGGGTGACTGCCTATATTTATTTAATGAATGTCATTGCATTCAAAGTGACAAACCCGATGGCAGTGATACTGTGACTTCATTGTTATTTTTGGAAATATGAATTGGAGTATATTTGTTGATTGAAGTAATGTATGGGTAGTGGTTGATTTTGATGGTTTGCAGATTGGAAATGGGTACTGTTAAAAAAAAATTCTATAAAATGCAAAGAATGTAAATGACAGGAATATAAATCCTTACAAATTGTGTGGAATACATGTTGTCATGTGGTGACACTGTGTTGGATAGTTGATTATGAACAGAGAACTAGTTAACTGCACATAAATTGTTATTTGGTCAAAGTGATTGATGGCTGATACATCTCTTTTCGCAGAATGTTTTGTGGATCACTTAGTTAATTTCATGAATAGTAATCATATTTATTCCCTTCCATGATTTCATTTTCCGCTAACCACAAATCCCATCACCTTCCCATATTCATTTTTTCACTCCCTGTTCGGAGATTTATTACAGTCAAGGGAATTTTTGTGTTAAAGTAGATGGAAGTGGCAGTGTCTTGTGTGGATTGCAATGAGGTTTTATTGATTGTTTTACAGTTTATTGTTGTTGTCATTGAGCAGTGACCATGTTTTTTCCCCCTCATTATATCATATTTTCGCTCAATACAACCCCTTCATCTATCCCAGAACCCTTTTCCACCCCCCTGCTCATTGATTGACAATAAAAAAATTTGTATGGATTGAATTGAATGAGTCTAATATATTGCTGAGCCAAAATCCATTTCGTATTTTAAAAGAGTTGTCATGTATGGTTAATTAAAAGATCATTTTCTAATCAATCATGCATGCATGGATGCACCATTCAAATAAAAGGCTAAAAATAGAGGCCTATCACACCTCTGTCAAAAAGGACTAAAGGATAATAGCATCAACAAAGGAAGATATGACTTTGAATTTTATTTTTTCTATCATTTTATGACAGTTGACTTCAGGGATCTTTGGACAACATGTTTATTTTGGATATACGAGTATTATTTTTGAAATAATTTCAAATTTCGTGAGCTCAAATTACCAAAAGTGAATATGTTGATGGGAGACACAAGGAGGTGTGTTTTTCTTAACTAATGGTTATGTTATGATTATTATGATTGTTATGAACTAAAGAGAGTCACAAGGGGTCCCACCTACTAGTTATTATTATTTATGACCCTTATTATTACTCTTCCCACTAACTAAAGTTAGTTGAGTCTTTTAATCAACTTAACTAATGAATTGTTTCAACTTCTTCAACCAATTATAATTTGTTAAAAGAAAAAGGAAAGGGAGGAACAAAAGGAGGATAGAAGCAAAAGCATGCTAAGGTTTGCTCTTTGAGTTTATGTTGAGATAGTTCAGTTTTCATTCATTCATATATTCATCACAGCCTAATTCTCTTTTATGATAGCAGGGTCTTATTGTAGACAACAATATTCAGGGCTAAATCAAATCATTTAGACACTTGTTCTTCAGAGGTGTTGATCTATCTTTGATAGTATGTGTAGACTTGTATGTTTGTGAATTAATTTCCATGACTGATAAAGGCTATTGTGTAGAGTCGAGTGGGAAGCAATATGTGGCAAGTCAATCCATCTTTTCGAGTTCAATTTTGGTTTTCTGTTAGAGTTCCTTTTGTATCTTCCATCGGGGATGTCTAAGTTTGACTTTGGTCCAAGATTTATGTAAGAGATTTTGTAAAGAAAATGACTCTTTGGTGAATTGGAATGAAATAAAGGATTTCTTTATGTCTCATCTATCTTGATTATCATCTTGGTGTATTTACTTCTATTCTTACATTTATTTCAGCAACTGTTAGATTCAGAAAATCACATAAAAAGTGAATTTCCAGCAAGCTTTTTGTTGATAAAAAACTAGCCTAAGCACTCGTAATTAACACTTGTGAGTTAGGATGTTATTTTTGTTGGCTATAAACATAGGGTGATATTCCCGTCTACTTTTCTTTAGTCAAGTAAAGTCTAAAAATGCTTGAGTAAGATCAATTCATATCCTTTCCTCAATATTTATTTTGGCGAATATACTGGGGAGATCTTTGATATCTCTCTGGTTAATTTTTATGCTCGATTTTCATTGATACATCTTTATTTTTTGTCATTGATTATTTGACTGATTTACTATTGATGATTGTTCCTATTGCAAAGCATCCCAATCTTGAGCTCGGCCTCCAAGACGATACCAACATTGCTTTGAACTTATTTCATAATTTTTTAGACACTGCCAGGACCCGTGTTGAGCTTAACCATTCTTGGAAAATAATCGAACAAGATATTAATGTTCAATAACAATTGGAAGCTAGACGTAGGCAACCTAGAAATCAACATTATCCTTTTGTTTCTTCAGTTTTGGCCTTTCTTTCATGTCCTTAAATTCTCGTGCTTCTAGAAGAAGAAGGGGCTTGTCACCTGAAATCAATCCTATTCCTGAAATAGGAAGAAGAAACGCCGTGTTATCTGTCCAACAAAGTTCTCTAAGGAGGAGTTTATCTGATTCATCCAACTCGTCTTTCTTTCCCTCATCTATCATCCACAAGATGGCATCTAGTGGTGGATCTGGTGGCATTGGAAGTGTGCCATCTTCCCAATCGTCATCGTCATCGGTGATTGGTAGCTTGTACGACCACCATATCCCTGTCCAATCTACCACAAACCCCACCAAAGTCATCAAAAAGTATGGACTTTTTCAGTTCGAAGAAGACGCCACCACCACATTGTGGCACGTGTCCTCTCCTCTTAACCTAGCACCTGCTACTTGTCCACTTCCAAAGTTTAAAGAGCACTTGCCTAGGTTTTTGGGGAATAACACCGTTAGTACCAATGAACACCTGGTGGCATTTTATAATGCTTGTCACAATATAGGGGCCAACGACAACGATACTTGCATGCACCTATTCGTCAATTCCTTGGAAGGAAAGGTTGTGGCTGACTTCTTTGACCTTCTTCCTAATATTCTGTCTACTTGGGAGGAATTAATCTACTGGTTCAAATCAACTTATGGGCAATCTAAAAGCCCAACCGAGAAGTTAAGGGAATTCAGTAATGTTACCTACAAGGAAGGTGAGACCATGAAGTCTTTCAACTTGTGTTTCACCAAGTTGTACAATCAAATCACTGAACTTATCTGCCCTTAGAACCAAGCCACTTTCATGCATTACTACAATGCATTGCCTTCTCCCTACCATCATAGGCTTGAAGAAAAGGCCATCGATAATCTCGGTTCCGCTCTGCATACTTGCTCAGATTATGAAGAAAAACTTGAAAGAACTGGTCTTACCCAGGGATAATTAGTTAGATAGATAGACATGTATGCTCTCTTACAACTAGTACAAGATATGAAAAATCATATGATAGCATTCGAGCAGAAGGGTACTGTCTCCCATCTCACCCCTGGATCTTCATCCTCTTCTGCACCTCTCTTTAGAAATTCGGTTGAAAACAATTTTCAGCCTAAAGCTATCATGCCTCAGAGTTGGTGTAAATTTTGCAAGGAGAACCACAAAGAAACCACATGCGAGGTAAGGAAAAGTGCCAGAGATAAGATCTTTGGTAAAATGCCAGAGATAAGATCTTTGGTAAAATGCCAGAAGCTACTATCAATGTCCTAGATTTTGCAGAGCCAGAGGATGTCATGGTTATTAATACTAGGAACAAAACCTATGCTCCCAAGGGTAAATTTGACCCTCCTCGTAGTTATTCTAGCCCGAGCTCATCCTCAACCACTACTACGGCCCAAGTTCCTAAAATTCCTGAGATTGAAAGAATCACTCCCCCTCTTCCCTATTATAAATACAATATCTTGAATCAACTGGCCAACATCAAGGCAGATGCAACCTGTAATGTCCCCAAGGTCGAGCCCTGTTGTAAATCATACTTGTGAAATGAATTGTAAATATGTTTTATAGGCTGGTGAGACAAGTATATATAAGCTGGTGGGCTTATGTGATTGTTAGGCCAGAGAGCCTAAGGGTTGTAGGCCAAGGGCCTAATTTTGTACCTGTATGTATGCATCACATTAATAAAATATAAACACCGCCGTGTGTAGGCTGACACGATGAATGAGTGATGGGGGACTAAGCATCCATAGAGAGGGAAAGGGATTAGGGGCTGGAAGGTGGGAAAAGGGGCTAAGTGTTAAGCCTAGGGGGGGGCTTAAGCCTTAGGAATAATAATTTAATATTATTCCAAAAGACATGTGAATAATATGTCTTATCCTAAGTTCTTTTGGAAAGACAAGCAACTTCCAAATGGAAGGAACACATGTTGAAGGAACGCATGTAGTTGCATGGGTGAAAAATGTCAATCCTGACCCATGCAAATAAAGGGTTGAGATGAGCCATGATGGGCATGCTCCTCCATTCGATCCGATCTTCTGAACAGTACGACCGGTCCGACCTCTACAAGAATACCCCGTACGCCCTCTGAACAAGAAAAGTTTGTGTGTTGATTCAGAATAGCTGGTGTTAATTTCTGAAAAGTCGAAGCATCATCTGTCTGAGCATCGAGCCTATGCATGGAGTCTTGTCTGAAGCCATATCCGTGAGACCATCCGCCATTTTTGAACCTGTTGGAAAGCCTGTGTCTGTTTTCCCCATTGGTTTTTGTGGCCATGCAGTGCTGGACTACGTGGGGCTTGTTGGCCAGTTGTACAACACTCTCTCCAGGTGAGAGAGGTGATTGAGGTTGGAAGAACAGGTTGTTGGCCTGTGAGCGATTCTCTCTAGGTGAGAGAGTGCGCAGAGGAAGGAGAGAACTCCTGGAAGGAACCCTGTAGCTGCCACAGAGCTTGGAGACTTCCAGTACGGTCTGTCGCTGTAACCCAAGGCAAGAGAGGTTAGCAGCCGAAGGACTGTCTAGTTTATAGAGAAGGTGTATACTCCTGGGGTGGAATAGGCCTGTGGGGAAGGAGAGTCTGTGGGCAGTGAGCATGAGTGGTTCCTGGGAGAGAATTCCTTCCTTATGACTGTGTGTTTTCCCTGTAACCTCAACCTAGCCTAGGATTCCTTGCCTTGGGATGGAGCTTAGTCCCATCTCGGGGGTGAACCACTGCTGAGCTGATGAGCAGAGTGGTTTAAGGATGGGAGGTTCATGGAAGGCCTGCACTTGGTTGGTGGAACTACTACTGTTTCCAAGATAAGTACTAGATGATGTTTTAATTTATGTTTTTGCATGTCTGTGTATTTATAATTATCATGTATTCTGCTGTGCATATGAATTAATGTTATTTCCATGGATTATTTATGTTAGTAATAATTCTTATGCTTACTCTAAGCTTAAATGTATTTCTTTCTTAAATGCATGTGGATTATATAATGCATGTATGAGTTATGTACAAAGTGGTGTTACAACTTGGTATTAAACTGAGTAAGCCTTGGCACCGAAAAGTGGTGTTACAGTTTGGTATCAGAGCTAAGGTTTTGACACTGAGCCTAGATGGGCTAGTTGAGTGGTCTTTGGACTGAGGGTGTGAGGAGAAACTGTGTCTGGAGGACTAATTCTGGACCCTGAAATGATTCATAGTATCAAGGAGTTACTTGACCGTGCCTACAAGCTCAGGAGGTATAGTGGTGTTGTCAAACCGTAGCCAGTGTGGTCTATGGCCACAGGGAGAGAACTCCACACCAAAAGTGCTGGAGCCTTAGGATCTGTTCGGGAGGGAAGGCGAACCCTCGTGACCGTCGGATATAGAAAGTGTGCGCAGGATTTAAAAACCCTTCGGATTTGCACAAGAGCGTGGGAATCACGATACGTGAACTCTCAAAAACCTGAGAAGATATATGGGAGGAAGGCTCGACCGTTAGATCTGGCAGAGTCGCACTCGATTTAGTCGCGAAAACCTTTCGGATTTCGCAAAGTCAGGAGATGGGAAGTGAGGGAGGGGAACACCTCCGAAACCCAAAACCTGAAATCCTGAAACGATCTACACCGTAGATCATAGGAAGGGAGTTGACTGTCAGATCAAGTTGACGAGTAAACCGTAATTTCAGGATTTCAAAAAATGAAAGTTTGAGATATGGGATACACAAAATCCCGATGCTCGAAACCCCAAAACACCGAAAAGATCTGCGTCATAGATCTGAGAGGGGACCTAACCATGGGATTTTTGCTTGAAATGGACGTGGGTGCATGGATGTGTACCACATGCCAGAGAATTGAAAAGACAGGCGAGAGCGGTGGGACCCGAAGACGTCACCGATGGAGACATAGATCCTCTAGAATGTGCCACACGCCACTGCGGTTAAGGGCGAAAACTGTGTTGTGGGCCTAGAGAATAAAGTAAATCAGAATTTTGGATTTCAGGGATTATACTGACAAGGAGTTAGGAGTCACTGCATAGTGAACTCCCAGGTACCAAAAATCCGAAGTCCCAAAATCCCGAAGTCCCGAAGCCATCGGAGACTGAAGAACCGTAACAGGTTTTAAGGGCGACAACTGTGCTGTGGGCCTAGAGAGCAAGGAAACTGAAATTTTGGATTTTGGGGATTGTAGCGACAAGAAGTTAGGAGTCATTGCATAGTGAACTCCCGGGTACCGAAAACTTGAAGTCCCAAAGTCCCAAAATTTGCAGAGCCGAACAGAGCTCATAAAACTTTGTGAAGTCAAAACATCTTTCTTGTTCACGTTGGCTTATGAATGTTGTAAGTTTTCTTGAAGGTTTAAGGGCCTAACAAAATTTGGATTGATTGCACATTATGTGTGTAGAGTTCAACAAGTGTCAGTACAACCAAGAATAGACGCCGAGTAAGGAAATGGAAGAGGTGCAAAGTGCCTCCATTTCAGAGGACGAAAGAGAAGGAAAGGATGTCAACTTGGGAGTCGAAGGAACAAACTCTAATGGGCACAAAAAAGAGATAGATAAAGAAGGATGTATGATGAAACTCATTGAAAAATTGCAGAAAGATGCCCAAGCTCGACGAGCTGATAGCCAAAAGCTCATGAAAATCAGGGATCGATGGGGTGAATTCAACTTAAAAATGTTGAAGAGCCTGGAAAGAATAGAAAATAAATTGGAAAAAGAGAGTGACAAAAGCAGATCAAGAAGTGTCAGAACCCCTGAGAGGAGAAGAAGATTGAGGAGTGGTAGCAGACATTACCGTCTCTCCCCGAAGCATTCTGTCAAGGAAACACACAGTAGTTCAAGCCCGTCCCCTACTAGAAAACACCAAAAATCTAAAAAGGATGAATTGAAGGGGGAGATGAACAAGATCAAGCCTCCAACATTTGATGGAGAACATAAGAAGGAGGAAGATGCCGAGACATGGTTTCTTGTCATGAAGAAATATTTCCAACTGCAGAACTACTCCACTCATGCAGAAGGAAGAATTGCAATGTACCAACGAAAAGGAAAAGCATCCATGTGGTGGGATCAATTTGTTCAAGTGCAATAAATCAGAGAGAAAGATATCACTTGGAAGGAGTTTAAGAGGTATTTCAAGAAGAAATACCTGACCAAAAGATATTATGACAGAAAGATGAAGGAGTTCTTCGAACTCAAGCTAGGCAACATGACCATTGATGAGTATGAATGAAGTTTCTTGGAACTACTGAAGTATGTTCCATTCATCAAAGATGAGACTGTCAAGATTCAGAGGTATCTAAGTGGACTACCACCTTCCATCGGTGATAAGATTCAGTATGATGATCTTAAGAGTATGGAAGAAACAATAAGAAGGGTGAAATGCTTGTATGAACAACAAAGAGAAAGGCCTATACTTCGAAAGGCTTGGGATGACTAGAAGAGGTTTAAGAAGGAACAAAGGCAGAAGGGAAACAAGCCTCCCTTTTTCAGGAACAGTCCTTGGGAACAATCATCTTTTAGAGAGCCCAGAAAAGTTGAAGGGAGTGAGCAAATGCCAAGACCGCCACCTATGGAGTGTTGGGGCTATAAAGGGAACCATAGGTACAGAGACTGCCCCCACATAAAAGATAAAGAGATAACTATCCATACTGTTCAGCAAGCTGAAATAGTGGAGGATATGGGCAACAAAATGCCAAGGATCTACGCAACCTTGGACAACAAGCAAGAAAAATTTCAATCGCACATGATTGAAGTGGAAGGTATGATTAACAACCGACCACTCATTATTTTAATTGATTCAGGGGCTAGCCATAGTTATGTAGATCCTAGGGTGGTGGAAATTTTGTGTTTAACAAGAAGAAAACATGAAAAGTCTTGGCTAGTGTAGTTAGCCACAGGAACCAAAAGGAAGGTCACTGAATTGGTTAAGTCCTGTTTAGTGGACATGAAAGGATTGAGCATTGAGGCTGAATTGAATATTCTGCCTTTAGGCTCTTACGACTGCTTAATTGGGATGGATTGGTTGGAACAGCACCATGCCCTTCTGGACTACCGTAACAAGAGGTTTACATGGCTGGACGAAGAGGGAAATCAGGTAACAATCCAAGGAATTCCTAGAGCCATGGCTATTAGAGAAATCTCAACCATGCAGCTGAAGAAGTGTTACAGGAAAGGTTGTCAACTATTTGCAGCCCATGTGGGAGAAGCATCCAGAGATGCAGTCTCGAAGCTGGAAGACCATGAGGTACTCAAAGAGATCAAGGACGTATTTCAAGAGGTACTTGGACTACCTCCGAAGAGGGACATCGATTTTTATATAAATTTGATACCAGGAGCAACTCCAGTTTCAAAAGCTCGTTATAGAATGAGTACGCTAGAGCTGAAAGAATTGCAATTGTAGCTCGAAGAGCTACTAAAGAAGGGGTACATTCACCCCAGCGTGTCACCTTGGGGAGCCCTGGTCCTATTCGTGAAGAAGAAAGATGGGACGTTGAGACTGTGCGTTGATTTCCGGCAGTTGAATAAGGTAACTATCAGGAACTAGTATCCTTTGCCAAGGATCAATGATCTTTTTGATCAGTTGAAGGACGCGAAAATATTTTCAAAAATAGATCTCAGATATGGATATCACCAAGTGAGAATAAATGATGAGGACATCAGCAAGACCGCCTTTAGAACAAGGTATGGTCATTATGAATTCACAGTGGTGCTATTTGGACTAACAAACACACTTGGTGTTTTCATGTGCTTAATGAATGGTGTATTCAGGGACTATTTAGACAAGTTTTTCATAGTCTGCCTCGATGACATCTTGGTGTATTCCAAGTCGGAGGAAGAGAATGAACAACACTTGAGAATGGTTTTGCAAGTGTTGAGAGAACACCAGCTGTATGCCAAGCTGAGCAAATGCTCATTTTATCAAAGGCAGATCCATTACTTGGGACACATTATTTCAGAAGAGGGGATCGCTGTGGATCCTAAAAAGGTTGAGGCCATCCGAGAATGGTCAGCGCCAAGGAATGTGGTAGAAGTTAGATCTTTTATGGGTCTAGAAGGCTATTACAGAAGGTTTATAGCAGGGTTCTCAAAGTTAGCTCACCCTATTACTTCCTTGCAAAAGAAGGAGAAGAAGTTTTAGTGGACTGAAGAGTGTGAGAGCAGTTTCCAGCGATTGAAGCAGTTGTTAACCAGTGCTCCAATCCTGAAGATTGCAGATCCAAATATGGATTTTGTGGTGTGCACAGATGCGTGGAAGGAGGGACTGGGAGGAGTTCTCAGCCAAGATGGATTTGTAATCTATTATGAATCCCAAAAGCTGAAAGAGCATGAAAGGAATTATGCCACTCACAATTTAGAGATGGCATCAATCGTCCACACATTGAGGAAATGGAGACATTACCTCATGGGAAGGAGATTCGAATTAAGAATAGACCACAATGGTCTAAAGTATTTATTTGATCAACTGACTTTAAATGCCAGACAAACCAGAGGGCTGGAGTTTCTGTGTGAATATGACTTTGATATCAAGCATATCAAAGGGAAAGAAAATAAGGTGGCTGATGCACTCAGCAGAAAAGTGCACGAATTACATGCTACAACCATTAGCATGTACAGGACTGAGATTAAGGATAGAATTTTGGAAGAGGCAAATGCTGATTTGCAGTACATAGGTCTGGTAGCAAAGCTACAACAGTGTGAGAGACCAGAGACCCAGGGAAGTTACACCTTGGGAACTGATGGCTTACTTCTGTATAAAATCACAGTGTATGTACCCAATGTTCGAGAATTGAAGCTGGAAATTCTAAAAGAAATGCATAACGTGGCTTATGTTGGACATCCTGGATATCAGAAGACTGTGGTAGTAGTCAAAATCTATTACTTTTGGTTGGGTCTGAAGAAAGAAATCACTGAATACATCGCTAGATGTATGGAGTGCCAGAAAGTTAAGGATGAGCATAGGCACCCAACAGGGTTGTTGCAGCCTTTACCCATTCCTGAGTGGAAATGGGAAGTGGTGACAATGGATTTTATCACAGGATTTCCCAAAACAAGCAAGCAACATTATTCAATCATGGTGGTGGTGGACAAGCTTACAAAAGCTGCCCATTTTATTCCATTGAAAACCACTCAGAAGGTAGCAAATGTTGCTGATATATTCTTAAAAGAAGTGGCATGCTTACACGGAATTCCTAAGACAATTGTGCTTGATAGGGACCCAAAATTCACCTCGAATTTCTGGAAGGGACTGTTTAAGGGATTCTGAACGAATCTGAACTTTAGTACAGTGTATCATCCTGAGTCTGATGGTCAGACAGAAAGGGTGAACAGAGTAATAAAAGACATACTGAGAATGTATGTGATGGATAAACCATCAAGGTGGGAAGACTACCTGCATTTGGTGGAATTCGCCTACAATAATGGGTATCATACATCATTGAATATGAGCCCATTCGAAGCACTTTATGGAAGAAAGTGCAACACTCCAGTGAGATGGGATAATCTAGCTGACAGAGCAGTAGTTGGGCCTGAGCTGCTCAAAGAGATGGAAGACCAAATGATAAGAATTAAACAAAATCTAAAAGCTGCCCAGGACAGGAAGAAAAGTTACACTGATAGTAACAAAACCCACAGAGAATTTAAAGTGGGT
>JASDQU010191009.1:4363-20205 GCA_032191745.1 Picea mariana
AAAATAAACCCAAATGAGGGAGGATTTGATACCTAACTCCCCAGTGGAGTCGCCAGTCTGTTCGCACCCAATTCGTCACCTGGTGAGCAAATCGGGGGTGCTTGCATGCCCTGTTGGGCTTTGCAGGGCATGACAACTGTGGAGGAAAAGGTTAGAGGAAACAAAACAAACTACGAGCTAGAATCAACTGAAAACAAATTAAAACTATGAAAAGAAACAACAAACACCAAAAACAAAAGACAGATGTCACCAATGGTTTTGAGCTGGTCTATTGATGAAATCGGAGCACGATGAAGGAAGAGAACTGTGGTTCCTTCTTCCCCCAACGGAAGGCTCTTTGAGGCCCTCACAAAGTTTGCTTTCCTTACAATGAGAAGAACTGAGTATGGCAGTGAAAGAACTCCCGGCGATGTTGCCGATGTGTTATCGTTAAAGAATGAGTCCTTAAAAATCTTAGCAGCATAACGATGCCTGAAATTCCTTGCGAAAACAATGTATCTTCATGGCTTTTTATAGCGGATCCTCGAGCGATTATGTAACCTCTTCAAAGTGTGAACAGGGGCCCTTTTAGGGCTTCCTTAGGTAATTAACCCGCCTACCCTGCGGATTCGGCTCAGATTTGGGAGTCAAATCAGATTGGGAGCTGGTCTGTAGGTGGTTGGGAGGCCGACCTATTCAATAAATGCATCGTTTTAGCAGGTGCACGGGTTTTTGTGCAGACAATCGTGTGTCGTGCGCGCATGCGCGCAGAGTACGTTCTTGTCCTACGCATGTGCGTGTGCACCAAACTACTGTGAAGCGCCCTTCAATTTTTGGTTACTTTGTATAGTTTTTGACCCTTTTGGAATGCTGTGAAATTAATTCAGTGCCATGAATGACTTCATTGTTGTTTTGATGATGCGGAGTTCTTGTCGCCATGTGCAGACGAAATTTCAGTGATAACAACAGGTTCGACTGCCCCCAAGGTGGAAAGTAATGACTTCCATTGAGTGGGACAGGTTTGAACGACTTCTAAGACTAACATGGTGGTAGGATACTGTGCCAAGTCATTGACCAGACTATAATTGTGTGTCACCCAAGCCTAAGGGTTGTTAACATTTCATCGCAATGGGATGTGAGGAATACAAAGGGGTGTTTCAGTATTAGGGCGTGGAATCATCAGAGGTTGTCCAGGTGTAACTGTAACTGCTTTTGAGGTAGTGGGATTAGATTAAGCAGGTGTGTTGTATTGACGACTGTACGCTTGTAGAAGAATTTATTCCTCACTAGTGAATAGGATAGTGCGATCTGTAGGAGTGCCAGGGTTTGGATACTATCCCATTTGTGGTGGGGCAGGATGCATCTCCTGTTGGGTAGTCATCACCCCTTGGTGTGGAATTAGGTTTTACAACATGGTTGGGGGTGCTTGTTGTTGTAGGAAAATCTCCCTGCAGACAGGTAGATCACCTCTAGAGCTTGACCTTAACCCTAGACAGAAAAGTGCTTATCATGGACACTGACTTTCTTTCAAATCTATCTAAACTAACAAATGAGAAGGAAGGATGACAGAAGTACCTTTTTATCGACGTTTGTCCTTGCACGCTCCAAGTCGCGCTCCAATCCTTTGCTCCTCACTGATTTCTGTGGACAAAACAAGATACAACTGCTTCCTACTCTATTGATATTAGCTTGAAAATAGATCTATCAACTAGTGATAAGTTCATGTGACATTAGACACAAACTAGAAAGAAACAGGCCAAGCGTGTCTTATTGATGAGAATAACGATGGTAGTACTTACAATCATAGATGCGAGTGTGACAGATTCATCAAGTCCCCTTTGTCTAACCCTTGCCTGAAAGCTCCACAACCTGGATAACAACGACTTCACTGACCACTCTCCTTTGGCTGACTGTGAGTTTCCTCCAAGATCATAAGTTTCATGTATTCAATTCTTCCCCTTTCCACCATCATAGAGCCTACTTATATAGGTAAAGAGGAGCTTAACCTCTTGAGTCATGTTTAGAACAAGTTGGGAACCTCCTCCTTAGATCAGGGATCTCTTGATGAAACCAAGAATTCGAGTACAACTGCCTCCCAATCTCGAAAGATCTTTTCCTTATTCTCCTCACCGGGCTAACAATTGACCCAGATTAGGGAGCGCTCCTTCAAAAGAGGCATCAGAGCACTAGAACAATCCCAGAGAAGCTCAAGGGGAGCGCCAACACTTCAGAAGTGGGCAGTGCTCCTTCAGAGGGGTGAGGAAGCGTTATAATTCTCCCTGCGGCCTTATAGGGGAGCACTAATGCTCCTAAGGCTGTATCAGGGGAGCGTTCACCCTCAAAACTCTTGATTAAAAGCCCTTTTCAGGTGTTAAGAGTTGTTAGTCTTTAGTAAACCAGTTCTCCTCCTTCAAATCAGTCATGTGAAATGTTATAAGTGTCTCCTTAATGTCATCGTCATGACAACATGTCTGAACATCATTTGCGACACTAGTGACCAACTTGCGACACTTGCGAAAGTTGTAGGGAAGATGCGACACTTATGAAGACCGAGAGGGACATGCGACACTTATCCAGTTGAGCAATTTTGACATGTAACAGTTGTTGCACATATTTTTGTGGGGCCTAGTGAGGGGTAGGCAGTGCTAGGGGACGTGGTCCATTCACAAAGTCTTTCATTTATTTAAAGTCAACAATTTGAAGGCAATGGTGAGTGTAATGGCCATACTCACCGCAAAGAGCACAAGGGAAGTTTGTCTAAAGATTATTGTTATTCTTCCCTTGGAATTTGTTGTTAGTACCCCCTTGAGGTTTTTGGTTCCCTTGATTCTGGTTTCCCCTGGCAGGATGGTTCTGGTGGGGGGTTATTTCCCCCTGGCCCTAGATTATTATTGTTTTGGTTTTTTCCTTTCGTTTTGGAATTATTCAGCTGATGGGCTAGATTTTCCATATTCAGTTGTTCAAATCTTTGAAATTGCTGAATGGGAGAGGGATGAACAAAGTTAACCCCAGCATGTGGTTGTCCTTGTGGTGGAACCATGGGTTGTGGAGGGCATGGAAATGGAAAGTATGGATTATTTTGTGGCAATGATCCGTAGGGTACATAGGAAGGAGTAGCGCTTTAAATAGTAGTTAGGGTGTAAGTTGAGGTAGACGGGTTACCAGAACTTGGTTGAGCAACTGGACGCATTATGGGTGCCGATGGGGGTCCACTTGTGGGTGGAGTAAGGGCAATAGGGTATGATTGTTGATAAGGGGGAGGAGGATAATAAGGTGATCCTCCATATATCAGTGGATGTTGAGGTGTACCATACATGCCTTGTTGTTGGGGTTGTGGATTGTGGTGTGTTGTGGTACATCCAATCAATCCATCCCCTCAGTGAGACATCCCAGTTTTGTCCTAGATGAATGGTATAGGTCTTGGTACGTCAGGTAGTACTGTGTATAAGTATCCTGACTGTGCATAAATGAGGTTGTATTGTTGAGCCTTGCTAATGGCTTCTTATTCTGACTGGGGGAAGGTGGAGGTCACATATTTGGCGAGGAGGGAGACAAGTGACATGAGAAACCAATTGAGGCATTGTTGCTTGGTGGTTTATTCTTTACATAAGATATGTCGTCGACGCCATTCATGAATTTGGTCAGCGATATGTGTGGCTGAGGTTTGTTTAAACTCGGATAATAGTTTAATACCATTGTCATGGAAGATTGGTAATTGAAAGAAGGTAAAAAATGCTTTGGCTAAAGATTCAAAAGTCACATGGGACCCTAATTTTTCGTTTACATACCACTTGGCAGATGGGCCTGTGAGTGTGAGCTGATATAACCTTAATTGGATGTAGTCTTCCATGATGTTGTTTGAAGAGCACCATAAATGGAAGGTCATGACATGGTTGGCAAGATTGTCTCCCGCCTTTCATTTAAACTTGGGAATCTCTAAAGGTAGTTTGCTAGGCATTGTAGACCATGTGGGGTTGTGCAATATAGGATCATTCGTGAGCTTGCTCAGATTTGGTATGTTGAGGGACGCCTTGTATGGCATTTGGAGTGGTGGTGGAGGGTTAGTTCCAGCCATGGTGTGAGTGATTTGTGTACCTGACCCATGAGGGGGTGTTGGTCCTTGGTTATGGAAGTAAGTGAAGATTAAGGCAGAAAAATGGAATGCGAACTGCATGAAAGACACAATGACTGATACTGGGTTGAAGTGAGAAGAAGAGAAGAAAATACGGAGCGAAGTAAGAAAAAGAAAGCCATTGGCTGAGGAGATCAAGGATGATAGATCAACAAGGAATATTGATCATGGACAACTCAACAAGAGGAAAAATCCACCATTTGATGCTTTGGAGCACCGCGCAAGAAGAAAGGAAAGACAGGCTAGCAAAGCCCTGAAAATGTGGGTCAAGTTAACCTAAGGTTTTAGACACCTAGGGTTTTGGTATCTAGGGTTTTGACACTTAGGTTTTGGCCTAAGGTTATCGATGAGCTATTGTAATGTATAAATAAGAACCTATATGAGGGAAGAGGGTGCGTTCCAAGATTGTTATTGATACGAGTGATTATTGTAGTGAGAGAGGGAAGCCTTGAGCAGTGAGGGAAACCTGTATTGTAAGATGTTCAACTGGGTGTGAAGATCAACCCTGCAGCTGGGTGCATAGGGAAGGAAGTCAGAGGGAAGAGAGAAAGAGAGAAGATCTACTAGCTAAGAGTGCAGATATAACTGTACGCTTTCACTTAATATACTGTAAAGAACATTTCTATGGACGTAGTCCTAGAGAGAGGGTGAACCACATATATCTTGTGTTATGTGTGATTGATGTTGTGTTATTTTTCATTTGATATGTTGCTATTGTGATATTGTGTTAGATCTGAGATATAACTTGTGTAGTCGGATTAAGGAAGATAAGAAATAACTAGGTGGTTGTGTGTTGTTGCTGTGAATCCACTCTGCATTTCCTCTGGTTGTAGACACCTTTGTCCTGCAACCCCCTATATCTATTTCGAGTGAGACTGCATCTGCCTCGTAGGTGTTTTCAAAAGTGCTAGTAGTTAGGGCTTGTTGGTGCTCTCTTGGAGCTGAACCCAGGGTCTTCCCCTGTGCCAACAAATGGTTCCATTGTCTAGACCAAGATCTTCTTGAAGGAATTTCAAGGTGGTTTCCATTGAAGACAAAGATTCAGAAGTGGATATAAGATCAAGAAAAGGACTTTTCTGAAGCCCAGAAAAATAACCCTAATATTAGTACAGAGGATTGGTTGGGAAGATATATATTTACTGATATACAAGAGATTTTCTTTGGAGGAATCCATCCGGAGCTATATGAGTGGCTAGCTAGGTTAGAAGATACCCAGTTTGAGATCATATCCAGACCTCCTGTGGTTTGGAAGTCGACACTGATCAAGAAGGTCAAGAGAGTTGATAACGCCTTGTCAAGAGAAGTAGATCACTAGTTTGATAGTACCATTGGAGGGTACATCACCGAGTTTTTTGTTGATAGAGTAGAGTCATATAGCCAAGACGAGAGATATTGTTTAAGGGACCCAGAGGAAAATTTTTACACTTTTTGAAGTTGAAGATCAAGATTCTATTGCATGAGAATAACATCTTGAAGATATAGTAGTTGGTCGGATTGGAAAAGGATAATGTTCAAGAACTCAGACAGCGACAGCGACACAAAGGATGGACATATGCGTAATGGGAGAGAGTTTAGAGAAGTTCCTCTTGTGAACCTGTTTAAGAAGAACTACGGGGATGAGGGATTCTATAGTGTAGAAGAGGTAGATCTGACAAACAAAGTGCATTCAAAATCCTCTAGGGCAAAGGAAGGTAAAGTTGAAGAACCTTGTCCAGAAGAGATAGAAACTTCAGGAACTGCACATACCATTGAAGTAAGTATTATTACTCCTCATGTTATTTTAGTATCATTAAGCAATCAAAGTAATCAAAGTCACCAGAGCGCTTAGAGCACTATCACTAGCATTCCAACACATACTCAGTCAGAAAATCTAGGAAGATCTATCGAAGATGAGATGAGGTTACCCACCTTTAGAGGAGATGGATATGAAGATCCTGATCAACATTGGTTTCTGTGTGGAGCTATGTGGAGTATTAAGAATGTCACCGACGAAGCTATTAAACGAGCTCAATTTAGTACTACCCTGAGACACTACACATTGAGATGGTACATGAGGTTTTTCCAGTGGGTTATCTAGCCAAAACCGTTGAATGAGACAAAGACTACATTGATTACAGAATTCAAGAAACCTAAGTCGAAATCAAAATGCATTATAGAGCTAAAAGAAATCAAACAGAAAATAGTTGAACCTATTTGGGAGTTCGATCAGTGGTTTAAGACCTTAACAGGCCATCTGAGTTTTCAGATTCTAGATGAAAAGAACAAGGAATGGTTCATTGCTACCCTTTTACCACACATCAGAGTCCCTCTGATGCAACAGAAGATCGCTTCACAGGCTCAGGCATTGGAGATTGCCATGAAACTTGAATCAACTCCTATGGCAGAATCCAGGTCAGGTATGAGTCAAATATTGAGTCAACTAACTAGTTTATCTTTGTAGGTTGAAGATATGAAGAAATACAAGGGAAAATATAAAAGAGAAGATATCTAGTGCATTAGATGCAAATAAGAAGGCCATGACAAGGATCATTGTCCCCTATTTCATGAGTATTTGGAATCTAGATCCCTGAGTCCTTTAAATCAAGTTACCTTGCCATGGTGCAAGGTATGTAGGAATAGACATCACTCTGGTGAATGTTATTACATGAAAAAATATGTTCAGAAATCCACAAATATGTATTGCACTTTCTGTAAGTCGGTAGGGCATGATGATAGGGATTGTAGGGCTTATGACCTCATGAATGAAAGGTCCAGGGATATATACAAAATTCAAGGTGAAGTACAACAAGAAGGAAACACTACGTAGTATAATTCTCTAGGAAGAGGAAACTTCAACCCTCACGGTGAATTCAGAGGAAGAGGATGAGGAGGAGGTATGGGTTGAGGTGAAGGATAGATCATTTGTCACAATTGTGCACATCTAGGACACTTAGCAAGGGACTATTAGAACCCTTGTTCCACTTGAAACTACTACAGCTCATTCGAGCATGTTATCGAATATTGTCCTGTGTTGCTAACCAAACTTCAGGAGAGATGAGGGCCTCAACAGAACCCGCAAGTGAAACTAATATACGCTGAACCTCGGGAAGAGGACACTAGAGTCATTGTTATCACTAGAGGAGGCATTGTTATAGGAGAAGACAAAGTGACCCAAGGAAAGACTATAGAAGAATCAAGAGTTAGGAATGTTGTAGAAAAGACACAAGTTTTTGATGCAAAGAAAGAAAAACAAATATTTGAGGAGGCAAGAAAATAATTCAGGAGAGACCAAGGTTCTTCATCGAAGACATGACTAGAAGTATGAGAATTTGGAATGCCTTTGGCATTCAATCAGTCTGCTCTTCCAGGAGAAGGAAAAGAGGTAAGCAAGCTCATGGAATTCTTATATACTTGTATTAAGTTGATTCAGGATGAAAGCACTGTACAAGAGCTACAAAATTTACTCAGACAGTATGAGCAAGGAAAGATATATCCCTTGCTGAATAGAGCAGTACACCAAGTCTCTAAAAAGAGAAGGAAAAATAAGGAACTACACCTGAATGCTCAAATTGGAGAGTATGATATAGATTATGTGGTCCTTGACTTAGGGTCAGAGGTCAATGTCATGATGAAGCAGGCCCGGGCACTGATGGGAAAACCTAAGTTGATTTATTCCCCTATCAAGATTAGGATGGCTAATCAACAAGCTGTAAGCCCCTTTGGCAGGCTAGAGCATGTCCCTATGGACATCGATGGGGTAAGGATGTTTTCATATTTTGAAGTAATTGAGATAGTTGATGATAGCTTTGCTTATCCTACACTGTTAGGAATTGATAGGGATTTCAATAATTCCACTGTGGTTGATTTAAAAAAAATAAGAATGACGTTTGAAGGAGATGGAATTAGGGTCATTGCACCTTTGGATCCCGATGAAGGTCAGAGATACACATAACCCATTAGATAAGAAGACCATGCATATGAACTAGAAAACATATACAAATTAATGTCCAGACAACAGGATTACATTAATCTTACGACAGATGGGAACCTAAGCTGGAGAAGTGACAACACATGTTCATCGGATTCAGAAGAAGCATTGGAGAAGTGGCAGAAAAAAATGTATGAAGTATCTACAAGGAGATGTGCTAGATTAACCAAATAATTTCACTGAATCGACACAACAGTACGTAACTTACCCACCTTTAATGGTCTAAATCATTTAGAAGCATTCTTTTTGGACTTTGAAGAAACTGTACCAACACAACAAAGATTGTTGGGAATGGATGAGGCCTTGAAAGAAACCCCAGCAAGATGGTGGGGGACACACAAAACCAACATTACAGACTGGGTACAATGTCATACTTTGATGATAACGCGGTTTTCAGAGCAAGTAGAAGGTTGTGAAGTTAGGTACACAGATCGAAGGTATTCAAAGGACCATGTGTGAAGTTGTGAGGAGGCATGGAGAAGAATTCCTCCATAGTAGTGGGTGCACAAATTCATCAACACACTGGACACCACCCCTATCAATTGGTATCTTCAAGAAGAACTATGCCTCATCACTGCATATTGGGAAGGTATGACTCAAAACTTTGTAACTACCGTTTTGTTTGAAAGCCAATATTCTACAGTGGATAAAGCGTTACAGAGTGTAAGACAAAAAGTATTTGAGGAGGCCCTAGCCTCCCATTGGAACAAGAAGAGGACGAATTGACTACGCCTCTCCAAAAACTGCAAGGTTGTTACAATATCAATGCTAATGAAGATGATGATCCTAGGAAGGTGCACATCGCAGAAAAAAAAGGACAAAGAGACGTAGAAGGACCAGGAATTGAAGTACCTTTCATTGGACAGCCAATCAAGATCAAGAAAGTCAATATTGGAACAGAGCAAACAACGAAGCTTGCAAATGTTGGAGATTATTGGGATGCTTCCACTATTGACAAGATCACAGAGTTACTACATGAATATCAAGACTTGTTTCCAACAAATTTCATTGATATGAAGGGAATTAAAGGGCCCATGGGAGAGATGAAGATCCCTTTGAAACTATATGCAAGGCCAGTCAGACAGGGACCCTACAGATTGAATCCTAAGTATAAGGAGAAAGTTAATATTGACCTCGACGGAATGCTGGATGCAGGGATCATAGAACCTGTTGAAGAGTCAGAGTGGATTAGCCCTAAGATGGTACAAGACAAGAAGATGGGAGAGATTAGGATCTGCGTAGATCTCCAGAAGTTGAATGATGCATGTTTGCATGACCCATTCCCTACGCCATTCGACAAAGTGTTAGACAATGTGGGAGGCTAGGAGGTATATTCTTTTACAGATGGATTTTCAAGATACCATCAGATATGGATTGCCAAGGAAGATCTCCATAAGACCACCTTTGCCAAAGAATGGGGGTCCTATTGGTACACAGTGATGCCATTTGGATTGAAGAATGCACCAACCATCTTTTCTAGGGTGGTCGTCGAAGTGTTCAAGGAATTTTTACACAAATTTTTGAAATAATATTTTGATGATTGGAAAATTTTTAGTTTATTACAAAATCATATTGAATGTTTGAGATTAATATTGGATAAATGCAGGTAGTGTCATATTTTCTTAAACCTGAAGAAGCGTATATTCTTTTCACCCTTTGGAGTGTTGCTAGGCCATATTGTATGTAAGCAGGGATTGTTGGTAGACCCATCTAAGATTGCCATTATAGTTTATATGCCCCCTCCTACTTTAGTCAAATAGTTGCACACTATGCTGGGACATATTGGATACTATAGGAAGTTCATTAAAGGCTATGCACAGATTACAACACCCATGGAGAAGTTGTTTAAAAAATATTGTCAGTTTCAATGGATAGAAGAATGCCAGCAGAGCTTCGACACACCGAAGAAGAAAATGGTTACTGCGCCTATTCTGGATTTTCCAGATTGGAATAAGGAATTTCATGTGCATGTCAATGCATCCTCTATTGCATCAAGAGCAGTGTTAGCACAACCTGGAGAAGGAGATATTGACCACCCGCTATCCTTTTCTAGCAGGAAGCTATCAACAACTCAGATTAATTACACCACCACTAAGAGAGAACGGTTAGCCATGGTGTATGTGTTGTAGAAGTTTCGCACTACTTGTTGGGAGGACACTTTAAAATGTTTACTGATCACTCTGCGTTGAAATACCTAGTCAACAAGCCAGTGTTGGGGGGGAGAATATGCAGATGGCTTCTGCTATTTCAGGAATATTATTTTGAAATTATGGTTAAGACAGGGACAATGAACAAAGGTCTTGACCACTTGTCGAGGTTGAAACATGTAGAAGAACCTACTAGTTTGGAGGATACACTGTCGTATGCATAGTTTCTAGCCATCAGGAAGGTTGATGATCACTTCGTGGAGATAGTCCAGTTCCTGTCAACAAGAATGGCACCTAGTGAATATAGAATCGCCCAGAAGAAACAGATGGTAGTGCGCTCTATAGATTTTTCACTTATAGATGGAAAACTATACAAGATGGGACTTGATGAGATATTGAGGAGGTGTGTTATGGAGGCAGAGCAACCATTGATCCTCACAAAATCTCATGAAGGAATTGCAGGAGGACACTACGATGGAAAAGAAACAACACAGAAGGTTCTTAGAGTTGGTCTCTAGTGGCCTAATTTACACAGAGATGCTAAGGACTATTACAGAGCATGTGATGTATGCCAAAGAGTTGGGAAACTGTCTAGAAGAGATGAAATTCCTTTAGAACCACAATTGACCCTACAAGCATTTGTGAAATGGGCCATTGATTTCGTGGGACATATAAACCCACCAGGTAAGCGCATAGGAGCAAGCTTCATAGTCACTGTGATAGAGTACTTGACTAGATGGGTCGAAGCAAGAGAATTTAAGGACTGTAGTGCAACTACAACTACGTGCTTCATATTTGATGACATCATAACCAGGTTTGGATGTCAGAAGATCCTTATGAGAGATCAAGGCACACATTTCATCAATAAGACCATTGAAGCCTTGATTGAGGAATTTGCAGTCCATCATCAGAAGAGCACACCTTACCATCCACAAGTGAATGGGATAGTTGAAGCATTCAATAATATCTTCGAGAGAACACTGACAAATATTTGTAGTGTGAATAGGGATGACTAGGATTTAAGAGTACCAGCAGTACTATGGGCTTATAGAACCACTTACAAGAAGCTAACAATGCAGACCCCCTTTAAGTTGGTTTATGGCCTAGAAGCAGTGGTCCCTATGAAATATTTGGTTCCTAGTCTAAGAATCACAGCCTTTACAGATATGGATGACACTGATGCTATTCAAGAGAGGCTCACACAGTTGGTCGAACTAGAAGAAGATAGATTTATTGTAGGATTCGATCAACAGGTACAAAAGGAAAGAGAAAAGGCCTACCATGATAGGCACATCAAGAAGAAAGTCTTCAAGCAAGGAGATCTGTATTGGTATATGAAAATAACTTCATGAAGCATCCAGGGAAGTTTTGAACACAATGGCTTGGGCCATATGAGGTTGCTTATGTTACAGAAGTAGGAGTTGCGTAGTTGAAGACTTTGAATGGAGAATGGAAGGAAGGTTTAATGAATGGGAGACGGTTGAAATTGTACTATGACAACCAACTGCCTCACAAATCTCAATAAAAGAATGAGGAAAAGGGTCCAAGTACCAGGTACAGTTGAAACTGGGTACTAGACACAAAAAAGACAGTTTGCATAAGGAAGGGAGGGGATAGAGCAGAAAGAACAGGCTTCCCTACGCAGTCTGAAGTCGAAGGAAAATAGAAGGATCATATCTGAAGTGCCTCGGGATGAGTCATAGGTGAGTGTTGGGGGCTTGTTGGCCCTTGGGTATGGATGTAAGTAGAGATTAAGGTAGAAAAGATGGAATGCAAATTATGTCGAAGACACAGTGATTGATACTGGGTCGAAGTGAGTAGAAGAGCAGAAAAGACAGAGTGAAGTAAGAGAAAGAAAGCTGTTGGATGAGGAGATCGAGGATGACATATCAACAAGGAAGATGGATTGTGGACAACTCAACAAGCAGAAAAATCCACCGTTGGATGCTTTGGATCACCGCACGAAAAGAAAGGAAAGACAAGATGGCGAAGCCCTGAAAATGAAGGTCAAGTTGACTTAGGTTTTTAGACACCTAGGTTTTTGGTATATAGGGTTTTGACACTTAGGTTTTGGCCTAAGGCTGTTGGTGAGATATTGTAATGTATAAATAATTACCTAGATGAGAGAAGAGTGTTTGTTCCAAGTTTGTTATTGATACGAGTGATTATTGTAGTGAGAGAGTGAAGCCTTGAGCAGTGAGGGAAACCTGTATTGTAAGATCTTTAGTTGGGTGCAAAGATCAACACTGCAGCTTGGTGCACAGGGAAGGGAGTTAGAGGGAAGAGAGAAAGAGAGAATATCTGCTAGATAAGAGCATAGATAAACCTGTATGCTTTCACTTAATATATTATAAAGCATAGTTCTGTGGACATAGCCCTAAAGAGAGGGTGAACCATGTATATCTTGTGTTATGTGTGATTGATGTTGTGTTCTTTGTCATTTGATATGTTTCTATTGTGATATTGTGTTAGATATGAGATATAACTTATGTAGTAGGACTAAGGAAGATAAGGAATAACTAGGTGGCTGTGTGTTTTTGATGCGAATCCACTCTAAATTTCTTCTGGTTGTAGACACCTATGTCCTGCAACCCCGTATAGCTACTTCGGGTGAGACTGCATTTGCATCGCAGGTGTTTCCAAAAGGGCCAATATTTAGGTCTTATTGGTCTGTTCTTGGAGTTGAACCCAGGGTTTGCCCCTGTGCCAATAGGGGGGTTAGGTGGGGTTGTATTTCTGCCTTGGGAAGAATTTGTCCCCCTGCTTCCTTGTAAAGGAGAGATAGTGGATGGTTGACCTTGGGAAGTGGACCCAAGTAAAGTGGAACCAAGAAAGGTTGATCCCAATATAGTAGCACTCATAGGGGTGTGAGAGGGTTGGTTTGATGAGATGGCGAGGCTAGGAACTCCTCCTAAAAGAGGAGGGAGGTTATGCAAGCATCTGGAATGACAGGGGTTTTGTGGGTCGCCTATGATGTTCGACTAGCAAAGTGGATGTGTGCAGATGGTGATGAGAGTAATAAAATGAACAAGAGTCTTTGTTATAATTTTGGACCTTCAAAATATATCACACAATCGTAGGTAATCGCAAGGGAATCATACATAAATCATTTGAAAAGAAGCATACATGTGGATAGGTGGATTTTGTCCATGTGGGAGAAAATAGAAAACAAATTCTTGTGTCCTAAAAGATGCAACATCCTTCCTGTTATAACCCTAATTTGCACAATACATGCTTACCTGGCATCAGGCTATCTCATAGTCCTTCTTTTCCAAGCTACCACTGAACAACTCTTTTTAAAATCCCTCTTTTTAAAGGCCCACCTGCCCTGCTCCATTACTACACGCGTGTACATGCTAGATGACTCACATGCAGGCTATAGTGAGTCATCTANAAAGTTAACTAAAACTTTCGACCATGCATGGCCAGTCATTCGACCAAATACCTAGCTCCTTCTAGCCTATAAAAGAAGGGGTAGGGGTCCCATTTGAAAGGAGGAAAATCATAGCAAAGAAACTATACCCAATTTATCACTCCCTTTGTCCCAACCTTTAGCCATCCTTGCGCAAAGAGAAGTATAGAGAAAAGAAATTGGAAGACATTTGAAGAGGAGCCCAGGACTAGTTTTGAGAAGCAGTGCTAACCACATATTGTAAGTTTACTCTTGTGAAGATTAATACAAAAAGGAATACTTTTCCCATCCCACCATATCATGTGTTCAAGTTAAATGTTTATTTTATGATATTGTCACAACTAACCCAACAATTACTATATGAAATGCATGTTTGTATCCCTCTATTTGTGCATGTGTGAATACAGGTCAGCTTTGGAAAGAGGCTTGCAATCAAAGAGCGAGAGAAAACAAAGGGATCAACATCAAACGAAGGACTTAAGGTAGAGTTACCGAATCTTGTTGACACCTTTGTATTGCATGAATGTGGGGTTCTTGTGTTGGGAGAGTAGGAAGAGTAGAGGCCTTTTGAATGGTCATTTTCTGCATGGATGATCAAAGCCCTTAAATGCTAAGTCTGTAGGAGGGATTTCCCTCCCACAAAACTTCCTCTCAAAATAGCACTGGACCTTCCAATAGCACTCAACAGTCTGTTCTGAAGCCACCGGAAGAGGAACTAGTGAAGGATAAAAAAATCAGTTATAATGAGGGGTAGAGGGTGCATATCCCGAAAGAGCTGGCGATATTTCCCGATAGCCAAACAAAATATGATCAAGGTGTAATTGCAGCCCACAATTTCCACCTAGGTAGATGTCCTAAAATTTGGTCACTAGGTACCTCAGTCAAAGTGCGACATTTAGATTTTCGGCTTCAGAAATGGGTCATAGGATGGATGTCGTCCAAGAGGTGGGTGCCTCAAGGAGGGATGCATAGAACAGCCAGACCTCAGCCTTTGACCCTTCACGGGTATCTCCCTACCTTATGGTGTAGGAACACTTCACTTGGGGGATTTAAAAGTTCCCTATTTTTCAAATTCTAATGTTTGAAGATGCGAGAACCATATAATGGGGAGTTATTTGGATGCCTATCCCTGAGATCCTAACTAGAATAAAAAATTTCTTTTGGCACCTCTTGTGGAGGAAAACTTAGTGAGTTTTTAGAAAAAATTTAGTTGTGGTTGTTTGAGAGATTGGGAGTGTGAACCAATCTCGTTCAAATTAAGTGGGAGTGGATAGTTTCATCAAGAAAAGGGTGGGGAGTTTTGGAATCCCCTTAGAGTAAACTTACTTCAACCTCTGTAGTGCCCAGATTTCAAATTAACTATTAAAATTTCTTCCCAAATTTTTGTAATTTCTATAAGTCTGTAATTTCTATAAGTCTTTAAAGAAGTAAAATATTCATAATTTACAATCTGTCTCCATGCTTACGTAATAAAATTTGAATTTGGCAATAGGTACTAAATTTAAGTAAACAAACCATAAATTTGAGTTTAAATACCTCGCTCTGATGCTATCCGTAGTAGCTTGCTCCCTTCTCTCTTCGCTTGAACCTATCTGCAGCAACTTGCTCCTTAAGACACCCCAAAACCAGCCACCCTACCGACTAGTACGCCTAGCCCTAGGACATCAATCGATGTCCTAGCCCTCCGAGCCCAAAACCTCTATAGCCCCGGTGCACTGTAAATCCCTTGTAAACCAACTCTCCCCAAAACTCCCCGTTCTCCCCTCTCGTCGAATGCATGAAAAAATGAATCCCCCTCTCCATAATACTTCTCCCTCCCTTATGCCTCCTTCACCACCCTCGCACCTTCACTGCCCCACCAAACACCTTATCCATTGATTAATGCCTTATCCATTCATTTATTTCTTATTAATGGTCTTATCCTTTATTAAATGTTTCCCTTTTACGTATGGGTTACGTTATCCCTTATGGGATACGTAATCCCATTTAACATTATATTTCATTTTTAACCTTTAATTTAATACTAAATAAATTAATGACTCACTTAATAATTAATTATTCATTAACCCTCATATACACTATTTAATAATATCCAATTAGAATTATTATTATTGATATAAATACAATTTAGATAATCTTTAGGATTATTATTAAATTAACCATCTTAATAGTTAAGGGTCATTACATACACCCACCCTTCAGGAA
>JASDQU010191011.1:4404-20142 GCA_032191745.1 Picea mariana
CTTCATGTCTCATATAATATGTTGCCTTCTGCAACCTTCACTATAGCTTTCTCAGGGTTATCACCTGTGACCTGAAACAAGGTCAACAAAACAACAAGCTAGAATAATATCCTTTTGATAATAATAGATAAAGCAATAGCACGAATAATCATCACAGTAGCTCCTTTAGAGCTATCATTCGTGGCTTGTCTGAAGCAACGAACAAAAGTAAGAGATACACTACGAAATGAGGTCAACACTCTTATAGTGTTGTGATTGAACATTCCTCCATGGCAACCTGAAACTAAAACACGAGGTTTCTCCTAGAGGAGGTGTTAGTTGTATCAGGCAAATGATTACATTAAGTATTTACTTCTATATGCTCACATGCTACCAAGTATAATGCTTTACAAAGAATGTTATCTCAACTGTAGTGGTTACTTGTAAAGGGGTAGTCATCAATTTGTCATGTGTACCTTTGAATCTTATCAACTTGATTAATCAAACCTAGAGCCTTGTCCTCAAGAATGAGTGTTCTTTCTTTTCTTCTAAGTCTCCTTCACTCAAGATGACGAGTGCTTTCTTCAACTTGTCTTATGTACTAAGACAATATGCTATCTTGACAGAAGGTTGGGTTAGAGGATAAACTTTATGATCTCAAATTTTAATCCATCTAATACCTTGACTCAGATTTTGACCAAAGGTTAGAATGATGGTCATAGCTACAACATGCAACATTGATCAAAATAATGTCATAGCAAATAGGTGCATATCAGAATAATCACACCTGGGTTGCAGCATTCCTCTGAATGTGTTGGATCTTGAGATCCTTCTGGATCTACAGCAAGAGATCCCTTCTCCTGCAAATACCCTTTAAAGCTTAACCGTTTAAACATGTGTGAGTACATACCTCTGACGGTATTTGCAAGTAGAAGCACGATCTGGTAGTAGCGGTAATGATCACCAACTCTTAAGAACTTCAAGGGTGACTGCAACTGGTACTACGGCTGCAACTGCAACTGATACTGCAACTACAATTGATACTGCAACTAGTTCTGAGACTGCAACTACAACTGCAACTTAGGGTTTTATGAGGAAACCCTAATTTTTCAAACTTCAAATTTTGAAATTCTAATCCAGGGGATAGATGCGTTGAGTTGAGGCGAGTAAGCTGGTGCCGTCAGATTTCTGAAAATCCAACTTTTACCCCCTCAAATTTGACCAACGGATTTCTAGACTGGTGCTTCTGGTACTCTGGTACTTCTAGTACTCTGGTACTTCTGGTACTCTAGTTTTTTGGTTTTCTGGTACTTTGTGAAAACTAGGGTTTCACTTTCCGGGAGATCTAGCCACTAAAAAGTTGCGCTGAGGATGCCAAAGTGATCCTTGAGGAAGGGCACACTTTTCTAGATGGTTTTGGGGACGAAATACTTCTTCAATAAAAATCCCTAATTTACATGTACAACAACAGTGACGTTTTTCACTCTCTTGTGAAAGATGCTCTCTTCAGCTTAGCTCTGAAACCATGTTAAGGTTTAAGCAATTATTAGAGTTCTTTGAATTTCAATAGAAAACAATAGCATAAGATAGGATCATTGAGAAATACACAATCACAAGAGACACATCATTTATCCTAGGAAACCCTCATGGTGGAGAAAACCCAGCAAAACTTCCTTATTATAGATAGCCAATACAATGCCAAGAGATAACTCAAACAAATACAGAAAGTCCTCTCCCAAGAATGCACCTCTCTCTCTCTCTCTCTCTCTCTCTCTCTCTCTCTCTCTCTCTGCAGCTCCGAAACTTGTTGCTCAATGAACAAGTGAGTGTGTGTCTAAATGAGGCGCTAACCTCCTTATTTATACAACTTTGGCATGTGCGGAGGTGTCTTTTCACTGGCAGGGCCGACTTCTCAATTTGGGTGGTTAAAACCACCTTTGATATATTCTGGGGCCTCTTTAATATACTCTGGGGCCGACTTCTTATTCTGCCTATTACAATTATGTTTTGACCAATCCGCAAAAGGGGATTTGGTCTTTTACAATAGCTGACATGATCAATCCGCAATAGGGGATTGATCTAATGAATAATACAACAATAATCATTAGAATACACTTTGCAGTTACATTATTTCAACACTTTATAAAACCAAAATTCTTATAAGGCCAGCCATGTAAAAAGGTAATTTTGATCTTGGAAAGAAACTCGTTATTTAATTCCAGAAATTACTGAAAAGAACTTCCCACCTAGATCAATGTTTTTACTGCTCAGGAGGATACAATCATAAAAACTGGCAATCTATTAAGAGGTCAATATTTGGATTTATCTATGAGAGCTTAGATAGAATGTTCAAGAAACGATATAGAACATTATGGATTATTTTGTAGATAGCTAAATTTGACCAAGCAGAAGCAAGACAAACCCAAAATGGTCTCTCACAATAAGATTCCTTCATTTTTTGAAAATTATCTGATTCACGAATATCATTAGACAAGCAGTCCAAACATGTAACCAACATAGATGAATCTTAACTCCAGATCTATTAAGCACCAAAAGGGATCAAAAAGAATTTGTGATGCAAATCTCTTGGTGCTTAAAAGATCCCAAGTTAAGATGCATGCTGGGGTTTGTATGTGTGTGTGTGTACATTAATTAATGCTTGGTATTATTTTCTTAAATCTTTTCTTTTACATTATGGATTTTATTTTCTTTTTAGATTTTGATTTATTAGCACGGATGTTACATATCTCATCCATACTGAGCTGTAATATTTTAATTTTTTAAAGATATTATATTGGGCTGACTTATGCAACATGTCACGTCAGCATTGGCATGGACATTACACGTCTCCCTCATAGTCGGTTGTAGAATGCACCTTGCTTCTCTCAGAGCAACAATTCTTTGGGACTGATTTCTCTATTAACATAAATCAATGATGCAGTGAATTTACATTTTATGTACCTTAGAAGTCTACCAAGGAATCCCTAGCTCTAGTGGTTTAGACCCTACAATAGTGATTCCCAAGAACAAAAAATATTGAGCAATTACATGAAAGGAAAGTATACATGTTGAAAGATGCAACTCAAAAGAAACTGTTACAATTACTAACTCAACAGTGAACACTAACCCACATTTCACCATGATGGAGGTGTTACCCACCAAATTGCACTAGGATGGACTTGCAATTGAGCCGCCAAAGATTGAGCAAGGAGTTGCTCAAAATTATGAGTTCACAAGTCCAGCTGGCCATTATGGCCCCCTTTTCTTCTTCTTCTATACCGCATTTCCATACCCCCCATGGGGAATTGTAATAAGATGAATTTAGTATGATGAACTTGTAACAAGTTTAGCCTCCTAAGACTTAGACATGAGTGCATTACTCTAGAGTGTGTATTTCTACTTAGTAATTATTCCTTGCTTGAATTTTTAAGCGAGTTATAATTTCTGAGTTTTTTCATTCATTTCCTCCAAAGATGGAGTGTACACTCATGGTTATCCCTTAGCTTGGTCATGTAAGTCTAGTGTCTAATGTATATTAACATGCTAATTATCTTCCTAGAGTCTCATGGAAATGCGCTAAGTCCCCCTTAGGTTTTGTTTAGGTTTTTTTATTGTAATTTGGTCATATGTTAAAAAAGTGGTAATAGGAGGCATTATATGCCTTGGGGGTATTTGTTTTTTGACTTAGAATACCCACTTTACCTAAGTACCCACTTTTGTGAGTGAAATTAATGATTTTAATCACTTAAAAATTGATTTTGCTCACAAAAGTCAATAAAAGACACAAAAAATCAGAAAAATCATCATCCCTATTATTGAGGAAACATGTCGGAAACATGTTTTGGCATGTATGGTGTTAACTAAACTTCATGGGAGTATGTGGCACTCAAAGGGAGACTTAAGTGAGAGTTAGGGAGCTATATGTGGCAGCCCACATGCGTTATAGTGAGATCCTAAAGGAGAAGTGTGCCCCCCTCTCAAGAGGTGCCACACTCTTGGAGAGAGGCACCCACCTCTTGAGAGGTGGCGCCATCTCTCACCTTCCCACTTGCTTATGTGTCTCTCTCTTGGAGTTTGAGGATATGTGAAGCCTTTTCCATCTCACATTTGTCTCTCTCTCCCTCCAAGTGGTGCGCCCCCCTCTCTTAGGATTGTCACCCTCTTTGCTATTTATACAAGCTTCCTCTCCCATTGCAAACTAGTTAGAGTAGGGGAGAAAAAAGGATTGTGATGTATTTGTACTATCATTTGTGGAATAAAGAAAAGGCTTTGGAGGCTACATTGGTGTGTCAAGTTTCACGTGTGGAATTCCTATGTCAAAAATGCTTAATTGTGAGGTATAATTGCCTTTTGTGCTCTTTTTTTAATTGTTAGTTTGCGGTCTTCAAGTGGAGTTGTCTCCAAGTAGGGTAACATTAGGACAGCTAGGTTGCTTTATAATCTTATAAGTTATAGCTTCTTTACATTTGAATTTTTTATATTGCATATTCATTTTGGTTAACGCTTATGCTCTTTTAAAGCATCTTGTGTAGGTAGCACCATTCTACTAATAATTTGTTGGCAAGAAGTCTCTAAGTTTGCAGGTTCTCACACTTGAAGAGGAGGTTGGGTTTTGGTTGCACTTGCCTTTTTTCTTCAAGATCTCAAGAAGACATAGTCCCTCTTTGATCCATCAAGAAGACCCCACATTGCCCAAGGATTCCAAGGCTCTCAAAATCTTCCTTCTCTCTTTCAAAAAAGCAACATACTTTCCTTTGGTTACTTTAATTTTGTATGCAAGTATTTGGATCTGAAATTTTAGTCAAAATCTTCAGTTTCTATTTTGCATGCATAAAATAAACTAAATTTGATTTTGTACTTGAAGTTTTAGCTAAAAAAGTTTAGATCTAGTGTAGGAAAAAGTCATCTTTTATCAAAGCTTTTCTTTCTAAATTTTAAAGTATAAAAGGTAGTCTTTTTCTAAGTGTTTTCATCAACTAAATTTAGCGTTTAAGTGCTTCTAGTTTGCTTCTCTAAAACAGCAGCAAAAGATCATACGTAAGCAAGCTTTCTAGCTTGATTTCCTTAGTTCTTTTTTGCTAGTTTTCATAGAATTAACTTAGGAAGTTTTCTGGGTTTTTATACTAACATCCAAAGACACTCTTAAAGTGTTTTTGGGCATTCTTTGCATTTGTTTGCTTGTTGTTTCGTGCAGGTTTGCAAATAAACAAGAGGAAAATCTGCCCAATTTTGACGGATTAGGAGCTTTCGAGACCCTAGGAGTACCTTGTATCTTAATAAATCATTTGAAAAACTTGTAAACCTCATTGATCCATATTTATAAGGATCACAAGTCTCCCAAAGAGAAACTATTGTAACCGAAGCAATAAAAGAGTGGGCTACATAGCGCCCAGTTTTCTTTCTCCCTAGGGGGGTTTGTGTTTTGTGGTGTGCTTGTTTATTTTTCTTCAAGTCTATCAAATTTTACAATTCATCACCTAATATAAAATCTATCTAAAATTCATCACAAACAAAATAACATTTAGTTTAGATTTCCTTTTGGTAAAGTAATCTTTTAATTGCTAGAATAGATTTCCCTTTTGCAAATTTCAATTTCGCAATTTTCCTTTTTTTTGCAAATAAACCAATCCCCTCGGCTCCCCTAAGTAGGTTCACGCCAAATAGGGGCTAGACAGTGTGGATTTAGTTTAATTAGAAGTCATTTATTTTATTGCATTTTCAATTTCTTGCAAATAAACCCATCCCCTCAAATCCCCGATGTATGTTCTTGACCCTTCCACTGCGATCTTAGTCTCGATCTTTGGAAGTAAGTTCCACGGAGAACCGGGGCTGGTCAGTATGGATTTAGTCTAATTTAGGGAAATCTTTAAGACCTATTGCTTGTTTGGAAACGCAAGAGGGTTTGTGTAAGAAATCTGGCGGGAACTTTGAGATTTAGGTTCTCATTGGATCTCCCACACTCTCTTGAGCTTGTGTGCAAAATCCAAGGGATACTCTCCCTGTTGGATATTCAGCAAGCTCGACCTCCATCCTAAGGAATACCCTCTTAGAGGCCACATCTAGATTAGTTTTCTTTTATGCAATAACAGTCACTCTAAACATTAATCAACTCTAAAATCTACAAGGACATTCACACGGCAATCTCCATTTTCAGCAGTGTTACATATATCTCATGACTCTTGGCACTGGTCTAATCAGGTTTACTTTTTTCAAGTCATTTACTTTCAAGTATTTTACTTCAAAAGTACTTCTATTCAAAGCAACTCCATTTTGAAGTATATCATTTGCTTATTTACATGCAAGAATCAATATTTATCTCATCTTTCATGAAAGGATCTCATTGATGTATGTATCTCTTTTGTTGTATTGTCATTGAATATATCTTTGGATAAGTGAATGAATCATATGCTGCTAGTGTAGACTGATATTTGATTATCTTGTCCTTGTTGCAATAAACTCCTAGAATACTAATTGTGCTTAGATTTAGTTTTGAGCCTTAGTTTATTTTATTTAGGGACTACCCCCCTTGGCTTTGCTAGGATTTGGCCTAGACGGAGGAGTCAAGGATCAGGTGACAACACCTTGACTCGAGACTTGCCCCCAAGGACACACCCAGTGGATTGAAGGTTTCTTCCACGTTACCCGAGGCGTGTATAAAGGCGGCAACAGGAGGCATAGACTTATTTTATGCCCATTTGAGCAAGAGACGAGTGCAAGTTAAAAATGAAAATGGAAGGAATGGATTAGATCATTTGGCTAATAAAAGAACGCAATACAAATAATTGGATTGAAGGTAATAGTGTTTAAAGAAATAACAAGACGAAACAGATAAATGCAGTAAAAATTTAAGGATCCAACCAATAAAAGCTGGCGTCTCCCTTTCAAAACAAATGTAGTATTGAATATAAATATAAGTCTAAATGTAAAAAGATGCAGAAAGGTATACGCTTTCCTACGTGGGCAAGAATCTTATTTCTAATAAGTTCATTCAAAGGCTCCATGTCACTAATTTTTATTGTATTAATCATGGATATAACACATAGAAGACCGTACTCTGACAATTCCATCTCATTTAAAGATAGGAAATAAAAGTTGTGGCTTTAAAAATTCTTAAGAGGTTTTCAGGTAATGAAATAGACCAAAGTCCTCCTGAAATTTTATATTCTAATACCATTTTCTATCTTATTCAACATCGTTTATCACTGGTCTATACTCTGTACTCTCCAAAGAGAAATGCGGGTGTCACTGAATTTTATTGTTAAATCAACCCACCCACCCATTTTCTATAAGAATAGGACCAGATTTTGATACCTAAATGTGTGGTCTGGCAAAAAGATTGTACTTTTGGACAATGGAGGCAGTATAGTTAGACTTGCACACATTGAGGTGTAGATCAGATCAAGGCACCCAAATTCAATATATTACCTATATTGTTTCAGTGCACATCATTGGAACTATAGTCTTTGAAATTTGCTAAAACTGCATTCTTGCTGGGACTCCTATTTTCACAGGATTTGTTGGACAAGAAAAATTTATTGATCTCTGACTATATTCAGCATTTTTGCAACAAGTGACAGCCAATTTCATTGTGCTAGTATGCCCAAGAATCTTTGAATTATAAGAAATGCAGTCTCTGCATGAAGTACCCTGGCAAGTATTGAGTAAATAATAGATATGTATTATTATTAGTATTGGATTTCCTGATCATTTAGATTTTGTTGTAGGATGGTATGAGGAACAATAAATATCAGTTGGGGAAATTATCTTATTATATGCCCATAGTGTCATGACCAGTGATATAGGAACTCTTCCTTGGATGGAAATAGCCTTAGTAATGCCATATGGTCTTACTAGATAATAATCAAACTATTTTATCAGGAGGAAATTGCCTGGGTGCTTCTTTTTTTGGAATTTAGTGCAAGTCTTCTCAAGGAGTGGTAGACTTTGGTGGATGATGATCTTTGATAAAGTACCACTCCTTTCAAGGAGTACTTTATGAAAGAATTATAGGGCAAACAGGAGTCTCACCTTGCATGGATGCACTACAATGGAAACAACGAAAATTAAAACAAATGCCTTACTCTTGCGGATTCACTACGAGGGTGGTCTCTGATGTAGATTCGTTTATGGAGTGGTAGGCCTGGGTAATTGTACTAAGTTGCACCCGAGGCTTGGTTGACATAATGCATATAACTATGGGCCGAATCCCGGAGCTAGCAATGGATTTTGTCTACTGACAGAACCATTCCATCTGACTTACCAAGTTGTACATGTTCTTGTAACTAGTTTTATCACTATGACCATTGCTTACTAATCACCTACTAGCATGATATGTTTAACTTTTGAAGGTGTCAAACTATGGATTTATATAACTCCTAATTAGAAATGTCAGGCAAACCAATTATTATCAAAATTGCAACCGGTATAAATTCCATTTATAAAGTTTGGAAATTACTGAAGTCAAAAGTAGGTATATATTATACAAATTTTTGTTTTTAATGTGGAAATAAGCTAGAGGAAGATATCTTTCCAGATTGCTATTGGAATTATTGAACTGGAAGTTTCAGTTCATATTTTAGGGTGGGATTAGACTACGAAAGTTTTTTCTATATTTATAACTCCAGTAGCCATAAGTAGGAACCATTACTGTGAGAATTACATGTACATGGAGATCCACAATGCAATCTCACCAGACAACATACCTGGAAGCTACCTCCAAAAGCTTGAGGTGGCCTTCATGTAAGGGATTAAATGACCCAGACAAAATTACTCTTCTTCCTGACTTGGGAACATGTATTCCTGCAAGTGAGATATCTCATAAATTGAATATTTATTTTTTCAAATTAGTATTTTATAGTAGAACTCACATTTAGCAAATTGACCAAGGAGAGAGAAACAAACTTTCCATCGACCTTTCTCAAATGAGTAAACTTTCATGCATATTTGTCCAGATAAAAGTTGCTCCAATTGTTGGTCTTCATCATAGGACTCTTCAGACTCCTCAATTACTTCATTGTCACAAAACTCCCTAATTGATTCCATCGAGACCTTGCATGCATTGGCTATTCCCTAACACAATACAATAACATGTAATTGCAATTTACTCACTAATAATAAAGGAATCTTTTATTATTGAGATATACAATCAATTTTCTTTAACTTTTGTTCAAACATAATATTTCATCGAATCCTTATAAACCAAATAATTATTCCAAAAGCCCTAGCAAATAATAATGCAATATGACAATATAGTTCATGAAAATTAAATTAAATCAAAATATAATGCATTGCAAATACTAGCCAAGAAATTACAAAATGCAAACTAGCGAAGTAAGCCAAATCTTCTAAATTAAATCGACTTATAATGCATTTCAAGTTACTAGCCAAGAAATTATAAAATGCAAAATAGCAAAGTAGGATAATTCTTCTAACTAGACTTTGCAAGTCCATGAATATTAGTAACTAACATAGTTCAATTTTCCCATAGAGAAATTGCCATCAAGAAAACCAATTAAATCTGTTATCTCCTAGACCGGACCTCCACTCAAAGATATTCAAAGTCCCAAAACCAAGTGCAACCCTAGGGGCATGTAGGAAGGTTTCCCACTGTCACCACAGCAACTCTTCTTCTCACTTTAGGCTATGTTACCACTCGAATTGTCACAAGAGAGGTCAAGGTCTTCACAAATGACAAATCGAGGGTAACCACTGTCACCTAGGCTCCAACTTCCCACACTTCTTGGATGAAGGAAAATCAACTGAAGGGGGGCTTTCCTAAATGATGCTCTATTTCAAAAGTAAATAAATCAGTGTTGCACGTATAGAATCATCGCGATATTATCGCTAAACTCAACATCACCAATAATATCGGCTTAACTTATCGCGATATGAAATTATCGCGATAATTTGCGATATTATCGTGGATCGATGGAAATTATCGCCCTGCTGGGATTCCGGGCTGTTTTGGGGTTATAAAATCGGTTTTTTGGGTTTTATTTGGTCATTTTGCAAACACTGCCTAGGGGGTTTGAGCTCTAATGGTATTGTAACCATTTTCCATCAAGCAAACAAGGTGAAATCCATAGTTTTCATTTCCATCAAGTAAGCATTTGTGGAGCAGGGATCTACTCCAATCTACCATATCCATTGAACCGGGTATGTAAACAAAATTATTCCCTCATTTTCTTTGTTTTTCAAGATTTAGTATAGGGTTTGCAATATCCATTAGATATACCTCGTTTTGCCCCTTTTTAATGGAGGATTTAACACTTATGTAGCTATGGTAGTTTAATTGTAGCATTTTTTAAGTTTTTTTGTGGATTTATATTCTAAATTCCCCCCCCCCTTTTTTTGTCCCATAGGTTTACAAATTTAATCAGTGATCCACACATTCCAAAATGCCAAAGCCATTGGACCCAATGTGGGAGTATGGTCTACTTTATAACGGCCATAACAAAATGAGGTTGAATTACAAGTTATGTGGTATGGAAATGTTTGGCAGCATCAATTGCTTGAAATACCACCTTGCCAAAATCCCAGGGAATGAAGTGGGGATTTGCCCAGCATATACCCCGGAAATTGTGCACATTGCAAATCAATCCATTTTTGCAATGGGTAGAAAGAGAGATCAAGGGCAAGAACTCAGGCTTTGTTAATTTACTCTAGATCAACTAACTAAGTAAACAGACCAGATCTAAATACTTTGCTGAAATAATTAACTCTTGCATGCAGTGGAAAACGAGAAAAGCAATCAAATAATAGACAATAATGTTTCTTCTCTTCCAAATTAGTTCTTCATCAAATAACATCAGAACTTACATGAGCTCCCTTCACTGGGAAAATAGCTCTAAGAAATTAAAACCACAAACCAAATCTACAAACTTGAACCACAATGCTACCTCGATTTGTATGCTTCCAATCACAGAGGTTGTTCATATAGATCTGTATGGATTTGTACCTGCTACAATAAATGAAGCTACCTCAAAAGACATGTTGCATCGAAAGATGTGCTACCTCGAAGTCTGTGATGTCTCAAAAGATGTGTTGCCTCAAAATCTGTACTGCCTCAAAATCTGTGTTGCCTCATAACATTATTGTCTCAATTTTCGTGCTACCTCAAAAGTCGTGTTGCCTTGGGATGCATGCAACCTGTTTTTCTTTCTCGCCAAGCTGAAAAATCAATTATGATTTTTCTCCTTCACCTCTAGTGACTTGCGAAATGAAAATTGATTGTGTCTTTTCCTTTACCCTCTCTGTCTTTTGTGTTGAGTGATTTACCTAATCTCAACGGTCAAGAATAGATCGTGAGATCAACGACTCTTTTAATTCAATCATTAACAACTTTAACTTAATCACTTTATTAATTAAAAGTCACTTTATAAAAAGACATTCACTTTATTAATAAATTAATAAAGTGAATTCTAGGAAAAGTATAGGATACATTTAATGATGATTTATGCAAGTAGACACCCTTACGGAAATACCTGTCTAAGCTAAAAACACTAACACTCCCTCTTAGCGAGGAAGGTATTCTCCACTACTCCAATCTTGTCTCTGAAGAAGACGAACTTTCCCTTGACCAAGGGCTTGGTGAAAATGTCTGCCAACTGCTCCTCTATAGGAATATATTGGAGATGAATTGCTCCCTTCTGCACCCTGTCTCTGATGAAGTGGTATCCGATCTTAATGTGCTTTGACCTGTCGTGAAACACTGGATTCTCTGAGAGTTTGATGCAACTTTGGTTATCATAGTGGATCACAGTCGCCTCAAGCTCCTGACCAAACAATCTTGTGAGTAGCTTGCAAAGCCGGATGGCTTCACAACTAGCTGGACTAGCTGCCATGTACTCTACCTCTGTTGAACTCAATGCTATTGAAGTTTGCTTCCTACTAAACCAAGAAATGACTGTTGACCCTGTTGACCACCTATTTCGACTAGGGGGTCAGCTCCATGTGCCATGAAGCTATGTACCTAATGGTGCAACAAAGTTGAAGACTAGTTGGTTCTACAAGGGAATTTTGCCCTCAGCACTTCTTTTTGTAACTGGAATTTTCACTCCCCTGCGAGGGATAATAATGTAATGGGTCTGCATGGATCATATTTTAGGTTAGTTACCTAGGACTTTATCATTAGGGAAGTCCTTTCATCGAGTGTTATTTTTCCTCAAGTAATTGATCTAGCCTAACCAGCCATTTTAATTACCATTGAGTTTTTCACTCCCAATAATCCTCCAAAGTGGTGAAAGGTGTTCTAATGATCGATCCCAATGGGTGACTAGGGTCTAAGAATATTGTAAATGATCATGCTAGACATCTCCTAGAGTCTTGCGGAATTCCATCGAGTCTAAGTAGTTTTTTTAATATTTTAAAATTACCCAATTAATGGTAATTTTAATTAATTTTGATGTAAAAATGTAAAAACTAGGTCCTTGGGGATTTTGATAGGTTGGTGGGTACTCAAAAGAAATGGCAAGAGACTCCCTACACCCTTGGACCAAGTTTCAGCTCAATTGGAAAAGTTTTGCTAAGTCATTGTCCATGAGGAGTCCAAGTCAGTCTAGAGTCAGCAATTAATTGTTTTAATTTGGCTAAGTAAAAATGTCAAAAAATGTAAAAATGGAAAAAAGACATGAGAGAGAGTGGGAAAGGTTTCCCAACCTTTTTCCTAAGTTGAAAAAGTAATTTTCCACTGAAAGAACCCCCCCTTGCTTACCCAACAACTTAAAGTGGTGTTCCCTAGCTAAAAGTGACACATGGGAAATAAAATGTTTAAGTGAAAAAACCACCTAAACCCTAATTTCGCCCCCCTTGGTGTCTAACCTCATGTTTGACCATAGGAAAAGGTCTTTTCTCCCTTCCCCCTCACCCTCTCTTGCTTGATTGCCAATTGGAGATCATCCAAGAGGGGTCTCTCTTGGTCCCAAGTATAAAACAAAGCCCACCCCTCCTCATTTCACAACATTTATTCTCAGTATACTGTTACTATGCCCAAATCTCTCCCACTCTTCTTTCTTTCTCCCATTTTCTCTTGCTCTTGTGTAAAGCTTGTTGCAAGTACAATAAGTACTTGCAGCAACCTTTTTCTATTGAATAAAGAAATCTTTGGAGGATCCATGGTGCATTGAGAGTCCTCTTGGTGTCATCTTGCTTATTGGAGGTGATATTGTTTGGTTTATTTATTTTGTTTATGCATTGTTTATAGATCTATAGTAGAAATTCCAAGAAAAGTATTTTGCTTGGATAGATCTATGATAGTAGTATTGTAGATCTAATGAGTAATTTTTTGGATTTTGCAAAGTATTTTGTTTCTTCTTTAAGATCTACTCACATTCTCTGTTTTCTGTAACTTTGTTTCACAAGTTTGGCAAGCCACCCAAAGGTTTTGTGGACAAATATCAGATCTGGAAATTTGTCCCTTCACCCAACTCAAGCCTCTTTAAATTTCTGCAATAGTTTTATGTACATTTCCAATCATATTTTGGGCATTCTAACCCCTTTGAATAGTTCATTTAAATATATTTACATGCTGATTTTATGCACACAAAATTTATGTTATTACTAACAGAAAATATTTGAGGTTTTTGGTTACTTTTGCAGCTTTTCCAACAAGTTTTGAACCAGAAAGGAGGAGGTACAGCCCATTTGGGGCCCCAAAACGTCAAGAAAAGACCTCCCAAGTTGGGGTATTATTCACCCAACTCTTCTCACTTCTATCATTGTAAGCAAGCCCAAAGAGAGTCTCTTGGGCTTGCATTTCTCTCTAAGTTTTAAATTTCTACGTTTTTTAATTATTTGTGCCTACACCTTGCATAGTGGATTGGCCTAGCCACCCATGCAAAATCGTAAGGCTAGTTGTTAGATTTATTTTCAAGTTTTGTCATTTCATTTTAAAGTTTTCCACACTTGTCCTTAAGACAAGGTTGTGTGGCTAGGTTTACTTGCTTTCATTTCAAGTTAAGTTATTTTGTTTGTTTATTTCATTCACCCACTTGGGCACAAAACCGGTAGGCTTGTCCTCCACCTCGTGCCTTTGTTGAGGGTGCAAGTAGTTAGCTCTTTCTTTCAAGTTATTTATTTTCTTTAACTGTTTGTCTACACCCTGCAAAGAGGATTGGCCTAGCCACCCATGCAGTATCGTAAGGCTTGCTTTACATGCTAATTTGTCCATAGTTGTTTATGCTTCTACTTTCATTTAGTTTCTTTTCAAGTTCATTGTTTATATGTCATAATAGTTAGAGAAATTTCTCTTTTTTGTTTCATATCTTGTATAAGCTCTTGGAAGCATTTTCTTTCTCTTGCAATTTTGTTTAAGTTGGATCTATAAGCATCTTGTTTCCTGCCGGGAAGCAAGGGATCTGAAGGGGGGTGTCCGCGCGGTGGATATACGTCGCGCAGATGCTGAAAACCCACCCGTCGAGAGGGACAAGTGTAGGCGGAACCCAAAACAGTTTTGAAGGAGATGCGTGGTCCCCTGACCGTCGTCGTCATCTAGTAAACACGAGTGACAGTCCACAGTCACCTGCCATTCCAACCTGCCACATGCATACTACGGCCAATGATCACGCGACATCAATCAAAGCCCATTACATTGGGTGGCAGAAGTCTGACAAAGTGCTCGATCATTTGAGTGACCCTTCAAAGGAGAAGCGTCGACGCATCACTTCCTAATGATGGAATCTTGTTGATGACCGAACGATCATGGTAAAGACGTCGGTTATGACATGATTGGGTATAGTCGGATTCCTATTCTTAGTAAGTCCCATTCGAAAGATCACCTGGCAGGGAATAACCAGAGCCGAAATTCTGGGAGTAGTAGTTGGGAGCATGGCAGCCCAAGTGGCGCATCTTTTTCTATATATTGCATCTTTTCAATGTAAGCCAGGTTGGTTGGCAAAGTAGTGTAGACAGTGACTATTGAATGTAACTTTCGAACCCGATTGAAATATAATGCGAAGGTCCTGAGACTTTGATGAAAAGATTCTAATGGTGGTGGTTTGATGTATTGTGATCTCTCATATGGATATCTGTGTCTGTATTCTATTTAAATCGAAACGTTTAATAAGTCTGGAATTCATCGCGCGGTGCTCTAGACTTCGCCATTTAAACTCTTTTGTTTTCTTCTAAGTAATTTAGAATTCATCTACAATGGTGCTCTAAGTTGCTTTATGTGCTTTTTCTCTCGCCACACAACGAATTTTGAACTGAAAGACCATTGTTTTCTTAGCATTTATCCTTTGAATTTTTAGTTACAAAGTCATTTATTTCTCTCGCTTTCTGGAATTTGTATCCATGGCCCAAGGTTCTGTATTTCTTTGCCAACAGAAACAGAAACATTTCACGAATGCAATAAACCTAGCCGACAATTCAAAGCCATTATCTGTCAAAGACTAAGTCTCAGAGAGAGCCCTCTCTAGGTCGGAAAGGCTAGTTTTCGGTCTTAAAGTTGGTATGTAGGTTACCTGTCATTTGTTTTCTCAACCAAACGAATTTACAGAGTGCCAAGAGACTGTACCCAAGAAGAAATCAAACTTAGAGCTAGAGGAGTGGTAGACTCCCCTCATGATGGCAATCATGCTCTTGCACTTTGTTATCCCCGATATCTAGGGATAACTAGGAGATCATGTCTCGAGGCCCACATGGTCCTAGACATGGAGTACCGAGAGCAGGAATGACCTGAGCATGGTCCTGGAGGACCCTTCTTTTCTTCTCAGCCAGATTTGTCCTGCCAGCAGTACCAGCCTCCATCACTACCGGTTTGGT
>JASDQU010191013.1:20182-37196 GCA_032191745.1 Picea mariana
ATCTGAAAATATATCATAACTCATATCGTTACCCATCAAAGAAACTTGGGTCCATTACCCAAACCTGGGGTCTTCAACTTCTCATGGCCATAACTCTCTAACCATGAGGAATTATGTGAAATTCTACATACCACCGGAAATGACATGAAAAGCACTATCCATCTAAGATATTTTCTCACAAATTCACTTTCCTTCATCTCATTATTCCATAATTAAGCATGGGTTCTCTTACTCCACAAAGCATCTTCCCGTGAGGGATTTCACCATAAGGGGACCACTTTGGAGTTCATACATATTTACTTCTTATCAACCATGAAAAAAAAATAATGACTCATATTTACATCAAATAATATTGGGTCCATTACCATAACCTTTGTGTTATGGGGCTTTCTTCAAGGGTTGACATCAATGACAACGAACCTTAATCAACAAGAAATATCAATTAATTTTGATAGAGATTTTGTAAATGAGAGATTTATTCTTGCAAGAAAGCTTTGAGTTGCTAGTCATGTAAAAACAAAGTTTTTGATCTCAATGAAGAATTGATTGTTGTTTCAACATTGGACACCATTTCCATTTGATATGAGTCTTTTTAGAAGCACTAACCCCATGGGAAGGGCCCCTCAGAGTGGTAAGTGTTGCTATATTTTATTTTCTTTCTATATTAGCATTACATTTAGTTTCTTTTTTCCTTGTATTATTGTTTAGTTTGAAAGTCATATATTGTGTGATTTCATTTTGCAATTACTTTGCATTCTGGAAATTGATTTGTAATAGATAAAACTCAAATCGACACCCTCTCACTCAAGGCATTGGTACATTGCATTTGATTTAGTTCAATATCTTTCTATATTCTTTCAATTTATGAGTTTTCATGCTACTCTGTCTCTGAATTTAATGACTACTTGACCAACAGTTCATTTGCTTCACACATCACTTTAATTTTGTCTTTTCTTATCCGATCACTCTACTAATTCTTTGTTGCTAAAATATATACAAAGATACACTTTCCAAACATCTTTCAAACTACCTCCAATCGCTTTCATAAACCCACACATTCCCACATTCAATACTCATAAAGAGTACTTTGTTTTTGGTGTCTCTTTTTCAGCCAATACATTCTTTTAAACCAAAGATCTTCATGCCTATTCCATTATCTACACATCTACCATTAAATTCCCTTTTAATTTCTTTTCTTCAATGATCAAATTTCCCTTTCAAATGTGCATCCTAATCCATTCATTACACCTTCCTTTCAATTGTATCAAAACATATTAAAACAAAGATTTAGTATTTGTTTGAACATTTGCATTTACATGTATACATTAAAAAACAAAAACAGATATTTTAAAGTGCATTTATTATTCACAAATCTATGTGTGTTTCGCTTCTTATTATTCTTATTATAAAATACCTTTTCCACTCATTTTTTATATCCTTGATGATTTGATATCACTCCTTGTTTGGTTGAATTCTCTCAAGAGGCATAACTAAATGAACATCATTCAAGATTCCACTTATTTCCACTTTGTATTTTTTCATTGCCTTTCTTTCCCATTTCTTTTCATTGTTTTCCTTGCTTGTTCATTGTGATAGATGCATTTGATTGAGTACAAAGTTTGGGTTTAGATATCATTTCCTATTACCTAGTTTTTATCCATTTGATTATCTTTCTAATCACTGTTGGAATCCATTGAAGGACAGGAAAATTAAGTAAGCTACTCACGATTAATCACACGAACATCACCCTGAGTGCATGAAATACTGTGATCTAAGCCTTTATAGCACCAATTTATTCCTACGTCCCAATGAGGAATCATTAGTGTTAATTTCCTACAGTGTGTGTTTGAAGATTATTTTTTCATCTTTAGATTAGGCTAGACTAGGCTATGATCCCGTGTTTCTTGCACCTGCACCTCGAATATTATGAGCTTCGGTTGATAATTAAATGTGGGAATTAATAGTCCATACATTCATCCCAACGACAATCCTTATGGCTCGATTCCGGAGCTTCTTTTCCTTCCGGTCCAGTATGTGCACCGAGTGCACCTATAAAGTGCCTTATTGTTCCACCTAAATCAAATTCCAATCAATCACATGATTAGCATCAGGTATATATTCCTTGAGCAAGAGGACATGAGATAAATTATGAATAGTCATGCCTACAGTCAATGCAAGCATATAATATATTATTCCAATTCTTTCTATGATTTCAAATGACCCACAATATATGGCTACCAACTTGGAACAGTTTCCCAACTTCAGAGAAGTTTTGTTGGCTTTCACCTTTAAGAAAACATGATCACCCACTATAAATTCCTTGTGGGTTTTTCCTTTGTCAGAATAGAGTTTCTTTCTGTCTTGGGAAACCTTCAAATTCTGTTTAATCTTCATTATTTTCTCTTCCATTTCCTTGAGAAACTCTGGCCCAACCACTGCTCTATCAGTTGGGTTGTCCCATCTTACTGTGGTGTTTCACTTTCTGCCGTAAAGTGCCTCAAATGGGCTCATCTTCAATGATGCTTGGTACCCATTGTTGTAAGAAAACTCTACCAAGTGTAGGTAGTCTTCACATCTATATGGTTTTCCATCACATACATTCTTAATATATATTCTATCACTTGATTTACTCTTTTTGTTTGTCCATTAGACTCAGGATGATAAGTTGTGCTAAATTTTAGGCTCGTTCTAAGACCCTTTAATAATCCTCTCCAAACCTTTGAGGTAAATTTTGGATCTCTGTCAGACACAATTATCTTGGGAATACCATGCATTCGTGCTACTTCCATCATATAAATATCAATAGCATTAGCTACCATGTGAGTAGTATTCAACGGAATAAAATGGGCAGCTTTTGTAAGCTTATCCACCACCACCATGATGGAATCATGTTGCTTGTTTGTTCTGGGTAATCCTGTGATGAAATCCATTGTCACCACTTCCCACTTCCACTCAGGAATGGGTAATGGCTATGGAAACCCAACTGGGTGTCTATGTTCAGCTTTAACCCTTTGACACTCCATACATTTGGCGATGTACTCTACAATTTCTTTCTTCGTTCCTGGCCAATAGTAATGGATCTTGATTGTTGCCACTATTTTCTGATATCTAGTGTGCCCAACATAAGGCACATTATGCATCTCTTTCAAGATCATACTCCTCAATTTGTGAGAACTAGGTGCATAATTTTTTTTCCTGTACATGAGTATTCCATCAAATTCCAATCTATAATCTTCTATTTTCTGTAGTTTCTTACATTGTGGAAATTAAGTTACAAATTCCATGTACTACAAATCAACTTTTGAAGCCTCAGAAATTATGCCTTTAAGATTCTTTTGATACATGATAATGGTTGTATCATGTATTTCTTGCACTCTCCTGCTAAGGGCATCAACCACCTTTTTCTCCTTTCCTTTGATGTGCTTCATATCAAATTCATATTCACAGAGTAATTCAAACCATCTACTCTCCCTAGCATTCAAGGTAGGATGGTCAAACAATTATTTCAGACCATTGTTGTATGTTCTCAGCTCAAACCTTCTTCTCATGAGGTAGTGTCTCCATTTCTTTAAGGCGTGCACTATGGCTTCCAACTCCAAATAATGAATGGAATAGATCCTTTGATGCTCTTTCAATTTCCTCGATTCAAAATATATCACAAACCCATTTCGGCTTAGGAATCCACCTAGTACTTCTTTGCATGCGTCTATGCAAACCACAAAATCTTCATTAGGATGTACAATCTTTAGAATTGGAGCACTAGTTAACAACTGCTTCAATTATTGGAAGCTCTTTTCACATTCTTATGTCCATTTAAATTTTACCCCTTTTCTTTGCAAGAATGTGATTGGGTGAGCAATCCTAGAAAACCCTGCAATGAATCTCTTGTAGTATCCAACTAGACCCATGAAGGATATGACTTCTGTCACATTCTCAGGTGTTTTCCACCCTCTAATGTCTTCAATATTTTTTGGGTCTACCTCTATTCCCTCTTCAGATATTATATGTCCCAAATAGTTGATTTGATTTTGTAAAAATGAGCACTTGCTCAACTTAGAAAACAATTGGTTCTCTCTTAGAACCTGTAACACCATCCTCAAGTGTTGCTCATTCTCTTCCTCTATCTTGTAATATACAAGGATGTCATCCAAAAAGATAATGACAAACTTGTCTAAATATTCTTGGAAAACACCATTCATTAACCACATGAAAACAACTAGTGCATTTTATAACCCAAATGGCACCATTGTGAACTCATAACGACCATACCTTGTCCTGAAGGTGGTCTTGTTGATGTCTTCATATTTAATACTCACCTGATGGTATCTTGACCTAATATCTATCATTGAAAATACCCTTTCATCCTTCAACTAATCGAAGAGATCATCAATCCTTGGTAGAGGATAGTTGTTCTTTATAGTTACTTTATTTAACTACCTGAAGTCAATGCACAGTCTCAGGGTACCATCTTTATTCTTCGTAAATAACACTAGGGCACCCCAAGGTGACACACTTGGGTGTATGTATCCCTTCTTTAAAAGTTCTTCAAGTTTCATTTGCAATTCTTTCGGTTCTGGTGTGCTCATTCGGTAGGGATTCCTTGATATTGGAGTTTCCCCAGGCATCAAATTTATATAGAAATCAATATCTCTCTTTAGAGGTAGCCCTGGTATCTCCATGAACACATCTTCAAAATATTTCAGGATTGCATGATCCTCCAATTTTGGAACCTTATCCTTAGGTGCTTCATCCATATGTGCTGCAAATATTTGGAAGCCCTTCCTCTAACACTTCTTTAGCTTCATTGATGAGATTTCCCAGACAGTAAATTCCCTGGGAATTCCTTGGGTTTCTCTCTGATTTCCTTCCTCATCCAAGCAATTGAATTCCTTGTTATGACAATCTAATATGGAATGGTGTTATTCCAATCAATCCATACCAATCAGAAAATCATATGATCCCAAAGGAAAGATGTTAAAATCTATCTTGGTACTAAGCCTATTCATGCCCACTAGACATGATTTAACCAACTCAACAACCTTTCTCTTGGATTCTGTAGCCAGTTGCACCAACCAAGATTTCCCATGCTTCCTTCTTGGTAATTTAAATCTTTCCACTACCTTAGGATCTATATAGATATGACTATCCCCCAAATCAGTTAAAATAGTAAAGGTATGTTTATCGATCATACCTTCGACTTCAATCATGTGTGATTGAAAATCAACTTTCTTGTTGTCTAAGGCTGCAAAGATCCTTGGTACTCTTTTTCCCATGTCCTCCACTGTTTCTTCTTGATGAATGTTGTGAACAACTCTCACCTTGTCCTTTCTCTGAGGGAAATATCTATACTTATGATCTTCATTACAACCCCAACATTGCATATGTGTCTGCCTTGGCCATTGCCCACCTACTTCATCCATCTTGGGCTCCCTCAAAACTGGTTGTCATTGAGGACTATTTCTGAAAAATGGTGGCTTTCTCCCCTTATACCTTTGGTTCTTCTTAAACTTCCTCGTGTATTCCCAAGCTCTTTGGAAAGTAGGATTTCCTTTAAGTTGATCATATAAACACTTTTCCTTCCTTATGGTTTCTTCCATAGTTTTAGGATCATTGATAGGACCCTATAATGTACCTTTTTGCTCATACTTTTTGCTATCATTACATCATTTTCCCACTCATATTTAAGCCTACATTATCACCTTAAACTATTTCTCCAAAGGTATATAACGTTTCTTCTCTTTGCTATATGTTTAATTTGTTTTACATGTAATTTTACATTACTCTCATACTTAGCCATTAATCAGAAATATATAGTTGCTGAAATAGTTTGAAGACTGTAGTTAATATATCATTGTTGATTGAAGACCACGTTGCCAAAACAATCAATAGTATGCAAATCTTGTTGCTGAAACAATCCATGATTTGTGATACTAAAACATCATTTCAGTAATTGTTAATCATTTTGATTGGTAATTCTGTTTGCAAAATGAGTTTATGAAAGTGTGATAGTCAGAGATAGGTGCTGAAGGTTCCTACTTTGGGGAATAAGGTCTTTTTCTTTGTTTCAGGATAGTTAGTCTTATTTGCAGTGTGATGAAAGGTTCATTTTTCCTAGGTTGTTGTTTCTTAATGTAATCCAGGATTCTTCTGATAATTATTTTCCTTTGAATCTTAAATTCTGCAATAGATAGATTGCTTTTACTATAATTCAAAGTAGAACTTCAGTCTGTTCAAAGCAAGGTGTGATTAGCATACTTTTACTATAACTCTATATTTATTTTGAGATTGAGCATATACAGTGTGTGATTTCCTTTGAAATAAACAGACTTCCCAGGGTTGACAATTTATGTAACACTTGATTGTTTTAATTAATAAGCAATTATAGTGACCAACATTTTGGCACCATTGCCGGGGAAGGCAATTATAGATTTCAAAATCATTTACATTTTTCTTTCAGATGTACAGATTCCATGAGAGGACGCGGACCCCCCAAGGAAACTGACCCTACAGGCGGCAGGGGTAGAGGAAGAGGAGGAAGAAAGACTTTTATCAACCAGATTATATCAAAATCTAAATCTGTTATTCCTCAAGGACCAAGCTCTCGAAAACCAAAGCCTCAATATCCATTTCAATCGAACTTTGAAACAAAGATAGTTGAAAAACTAGTAGACGACATTGAGGATCGAGCAAGTGTAGTAGGGGAACAAATAGAAGAAACCATGGATGGATATAATGAAGAACTGGACCATGAAGAATAGGTAGGTCTTGAAGCAGAGGTAAAAGATGAAAACTCTTTTTCTACCTTAGGATTTCCTATTGGAAATCTTCCTAGAGGAGTAGCTCCCATGAAGAATATTCCACTTTCAAATTTACCTAACTTTCATGGTTTATCTTCTGAAGATCCTGATGAATTCCTTTTCGAGTTTGACATATTATGAAGAAGTTATGATTACATTTCCAATGCTAAAAAATTAAATCTATTCCCAGCAACATTAAAGGGAAATGGATTAATATGGTTCATGAGCCTTGGAAGTCATGTAATCACAACATGGGATCAGATGAAACAGAAATTTCTACACAAATATCAAGACTATTGTCGAACAAGAGAAAAAAGAGAGGAACTATTCAAGATACTACAGAAAGAGGATGAAAATCTGGAGGACTTTGTGGAAAGGCTACAGTATAACCTACAAAGATCCAGTCACCCTGATGTAAGTAAAGATATTCTTAAAACAATATTATTAAAATGAGTAAGGGATGACTGTCTAGACATGTTGAATATGCTTGGAAAAGGGGACATATCTAAAGAATCATATGATGAAAATGTTAACCTTTGTAAAATATGTTCAAGAGGAGCTGCAAGGAATAGATCAAACAATAGGGATACCACATTTTCAAGAATTGAAAAATCAGCCAATGGAGGAGCAACAAGAGCCGAAATAGGTAATCTACTTGAGGAAATTAAAACTAAAATGTTAAGTTCTTTTGGTTCAAAAATTGACACCTTGTAGATTCAAAAGAAACAAGCCGAATCAGAAGCAGCTCTGTCCATATTTTGTTCCAAATGCAGAGATAAGCACCCATGAAGGGAATGCCCATTGGACAAAAAGCCAATTTGCACCATTTGTGATAAGGATCATGAAACTCAACAATGCCCTTCTTTACCAGGAATCAAAGCAGCATTACAACCAACCGATGAAGAAGTTGAAGATATCTATATGTTGACACAGAGAAGGAAATGGAAACCATGGGGACAAGGTATGAATCCTAATATGCCATTTACATCTTCTAATCGTTGGAATAATTATCCTTCTTTTAGTCAAGAAAATTACCCTCCCTTTAACCAAATGCAATACCCACCCTCCAATCAAATGAATTACCCACCCATGCAACAAACAAACCCTCCCTTTGTAAGCCCAACAATATGGACACCTTGGCCTTCACAAAAACAACCTTACCTTAACCAATGAAATCCAAATTGGAGAGGTCAACAACCCTCGTTCCCAAATCAATTTCCTCAATTTCAATTACAAGTTCAACAATCACTCTCTTTACCATCAGGTACTCCACCGAATAATCAAATGATGAGGCCCCAACTACCTATACAACCTAACCCTAACCCCAATAATAAGGCTGTGCAGTGCATTGATATTCAAAACCAGCCTATACTTTCTCTTTTCCCTGCACAATTCAATGATATTCATTTACGATCTGGGAAAATAGTAGAACCTATCATTGATGATGTTACCTCCTCTGATTCTGATAAAGAAGAAATAAAAAAGAATGATTTACCTAAAGAGGTACAACTATCCTCAAAAAATGTTGTTGAAACTACATAACCACCATTCCCTGAGTGTTTAGCTTTGACTAAAACTTCTGAGCCACCTGCTTCAATCTTCTAGGGGAATTACAAAACCTCTATGTCAAAATTCTACTATTACAAGCACTAAGAGATGTACCAATTTATACCAGAACTATGTGAGACATTTGTGTTAAGAAACCCAGTAGGAAAACTAAAGATCCCCTCACATTTCATGTCATGGGTGATTTGTCTGCACTAATGTCGAGTAAAGCTCCTCCAGTGAAATATGGTGATCCTGGCCATCCTACTGTCATAGTGCAAATTGGAAAAACAATAATCCCTCGAGTTCTGGTCGACTTACGTGTTGCTATCAATATTATGACTCTTGAAACTTCACAACTGTTACAACTAAAGAACGAAATAAGAGATACCCCAACCATTCTAGCNCCATCCTACTGTCATAGTGCAAATTGGAAAAACAATAATCCCTCGAGTTCTGGTCGACTTACGTGTTGCTATCAATATTATGACTCTTGAAACTTCACAACTGTTACAACTAAAGAACGAAATAAGAGATACCCCAACCATTCTAGAATTAGCTAACCATTCTACAATCAAAACGGAAGGAGTCATTGAATACCTAATCATCTCAGTTGAGTCCTGGAATTATCCAGTTGACTTTGTGGTATTACAACCTAAAACAAAGTTGGAGGGTCATCCTCTAATTTTGGGTAGGCCTTGGATAGCCACAGCAGATGCCTTTATCAACTGTAGATCTGGTTCAATGACAAATTCTAATGGATATGAGACCAAACATCTTACCCTCTACCCTCATGCTACACCCTTGATTAATAATGACAATTCTTTATGGGTGGACTTTGATGATCAAACAACTCAACCTATCTTGACTATTGGAAAAGCCTTAAGACTTAAAGATGCCACTGAGGATGAAGTAATTAATAATTTTATTTTTGAACCCTCCTCTGTGACTCCATAAACACATAATAAACTATTTTCACTTTTGGAGTTAGATACCTAGGAAAACCTTAACTCTGAAGACCTACCTCAAACATCATCTACCATCTCTTCTAAAAGTATACCAGTAGAAATTGAACCTGGTAAAACACTAAATATAAACCCCAACTTGACAGTTGTTGAAACACAACAATTAATGAAGTTACTTCTTGAACATAAAGAAGCATTTGCATGGGACTATACAGATATGAAGGGAATCTCTCTTGAATTATGTACTCATCGTATCTAAATCAAGGAAGATTGTCAACTAATCTCCCAATCTCAATGACGAATGAACCCTAATTTAAGAGAAATTCTTAAAGAGGAACTTCAAAAATTGCTTAATGTAGGGTTTATATATCCTATATCTGACAATGAATGGGTTTCCCCATTAGTAATAGTTCCTAATAAAAATGGGAAATGGAGAGTGTGTGTAGATTATAGAGCCTTAAATAAAGCCACTCAAAAAGATCACTTTTCGTTACCATTCATTGATCAGGTGTTAGATAGTTTGTTAGGGAAGAAATTCTTCTCCTTCTTAGATGGTTTCAGTGGGTATAAACAGATCAAAATTTCACCCCAAGACCGAGATAAGACCACTTTTACTGGCCCATGGGGAACTTTTGCTTATAGAGTCCTCCCATTTGGACTATGTAATGCACCAACAACGTTTCAAAGAGTAGTTATAGGAATCTTTTCTGATATGATTAATGACTCTATGGAAATTTTTATGGATGATTTTACCCCTTATGGTCTCTCTTTTGAGGAATCACTACAAAATCTTGAGAAAGTTCTTAACCGATGTATACAAGAACACCTCTCCTTAAGCAAAAAAAAATGTCATATGATGATGAGTGAGGGAGTGGTACTTGGACACTTTATTTCATCTCAAGGAATTTAGGTAGATCCATCCAAGATACAAGTCATTAAAGACCTTCCTATTCCCAAAACCCAAACAGATGTGAGAAGTTTCTTAGGACATGCTGGATACTATAGAAGATTTATCAAATTTTTTTCCAAAATAGATTCTCCTTTGTTTGTGTTCTTATGAAAAATACTGAATTCAAGTGGACTAATATTTGTGAGGAATATGGTTACTATTATTACAAGAATTTGATATTACAATTGTAGATAGACCAGGAAAAAAAAATGTAGTTATTGATTTCCTTTCTCGGGTAACACCTGATGATAATACTCCAGTAGATTATTCCTTTCCTGATGAATATTTATTTGCAGTATCTTCTCACTCACCATGGTATGCAAACATTGCTAACTATTTGGTTGCAGGGAAGTTACCACCACATCTATCCCACCGAGAGAAATAAAGAATCATTCAACAAAGTTCTCGGTATAGATGGATAAGTGGGTGTCTTTTCCACACAGGAAATGATCAAGAAATCCGAAGATGCATTAGAGAAGATGAGTTTTATGATTTACTAAAATCTTGTCATGATGGCCCTTCCAGAGGGCATTTTGCTGATAAAAGAACAACACATAAAATTCTCAGGATGGGTTATTATTGGCCCTCAGTTTTTAAAGATGCAAAGAAATATGTTTGGGCCTGTTATAACTATCAAAGAATGGGTCAACCTAATACATAGATGATTTTAGGGGCTAAATTTCGCTCATGGGCTAATTTTCCATGGTTTTTCCAAAATTGAGATTCGCTATTTTAAAAATGATTCACCCAAATTCTATAGGATAAAATTGTTTTACCTTAAAAATTGCCAAAATTTTATAAAAACTATATAAAATCCTTAGAAATTTGAATATTTTACAAAAGTATCACTAAACATTTATAGTAGGCATATGAAGGATTAGTAAGATTCGCCGAGGTTTCTAAATTTTAAAATAAATTTCCATCCTTAAAATCATCCCTGACCTAATCATAGAGATGAAATGCCATTAAATCCCCAGGTAGTACTCGAACCATTTGAAAGATGGGCCTTAGACTTTGTAGGACCCATTAACCCTCCATCCAATAAATTTTTTTATATAGTGGTCTGCACAGATTATATGACCAAATGGGTGGAGGCTAAGCACTCCATAGAGCTACTGAAGAAGTTGTTCTAGATTTTTTATTTGAGGATATCTTTATCAGATTTGGAGTGCCTAGAGAATTAGTCACAGATGGGGGACCTCCTTTATCTTCTCATTGTTTTAAAGCCATCCTTCAAAAATATCATATTCATCATAGAATGACTACACGATACCACCTCCAAGCCAATGGATAGGTGGAAAGCACAAATAAAGTAATAGAAGCCATTCTCACAAAAATAGTGAAGGAAAACCAGAAGGATTGGTCTCAAAGGATCCATGAAGCATTATGGGCCTACAGAACTACGTGGAGAAATACTATAGGATTATCCCCCTATGAATTAGTTTATGGAAAAAGTGTTGTCTTTCCTGTGGAATTTGAAATCAAAACCTTAAGGACTGCTTTACTTGTTAACCTTGATTTGACTGATGCACAAATAGCCAGGTTGCAACAACTTAATGAATTGGATGAAAAAATATTAGATTCCATTCACCAGACAACTATGATTCAAAAACAAAGAACAAAATGGACTGATAAAATCATCAAGCATAAGCAATTCCAAAAAGGTAATTGGGCTTTATTGTATGATTCTCAGTTTAAAGAATTTCAAGGGAAACTATGTACAAGATGGCTAGGACCTTACGAAGTGGACACTGTTTTCCCCAATGGAACAGTAAGGCTCCTCACAATCGATGACTCTAAAACACCATTATTAGTGAATGGTCATTGGCTCCGTCTGTACCAACGCCCCATTTCCAAAGAAGATTTTAAGGCCACATGTGTGGCAGATTCACATTATCTCTTTTTAGAGGAGCCTCCTGCCCCTCATTGTAATTAATTTTTCTGAATTTAATTTCTTTAGTATTAGGTTAAATTTCTTTTACTAATAATCCTTGTCAAGGAATGGCATGTTACAATTGATTCTTTTGCAGATTCTCGATCCAAAAAAAGGCCTACCAAGAAATGACAATCTTACTACACGCAGATCCAAGCTTCATTTTTTGAAGCATTGCTCCCTCTTTCTTCAATCCATTCAGCAACATTTTTCCTCATTTTCCCATTTTTCCCATTGCTGAAACACCACTCTTCAACAACATTTTCCTCATTTTTCCCATTTTTCCCATTGCTAAAACACCACTCTTCAAAAACATTTTCCTCATTTTCCCCATTTTTCCCATTGCTCAAACACCACTCTTCAACAACATTTTCCTCATGTTTCCCATCTTTCCCATTGCTGAAACACCATTGATCAACAATATTTCTCCCTTTTTCCCCATTGTTGAAACACCACTCTTCAGCAACTTCTTTTTCCTCATTTTCCCCGCTGCTGAAACACCATTTCTTTAGCAGTATTTTCCATTGTTAAAACATCACTCTTCAACAAACATTTTTCCATTCTTTTCCTGTTGCTAAAACACCACTTTTTCAGCATTTCCTATCAATAAAAAAATCTGCTTCAACTCTTTCGCTCTCACTTCTCCTATTTTCATACTACGTTCTGTCCTTTCACAACCTTCTCTCATGATTAAACAAACCCTTGATACAATTTCTCTAATAAATCCAAATTCTCTCCCATGGTTACTGCAGATCTATTATGGACAGGAACTATATTTTTCGAAGTACAAATCAAAGGTAAATATGAGGTATGTAAACTTTATATGTAAATACAATTGAACTATGGCTAATGAGAATATCCTGATTCATTACTATCATTCACTTAAAGTCACTATTTTATCCGTAGTTGGGGGGAGGAAATATCAAAATTTTATGCCATCATTTCACATGTACCGACTACCGTCACTTCTTTTTACCCATCATTTTGTTTTTTTTCACCTTCATTTGCATGCCTTCATATGTAAAACTTACTCTGTTTGGGTGCAGTTACTTGGCTCTCTGACTGTGCATTTTACTGAGTTGAATAGCTATGGGAGGTCTTGTTATACGATACAAACCCACCACGACAACCCTACTAGAATTGTATCCAGAAGTCTACCAAATCTTTCAACAGGCAGGTTGGTTGGGTTATTTTTCAGAGGCTCTAGGGATTTGATAAACAACAGGTTCTTCAATTTTCTCGAAATTTTCAACAAAACCATTCTATTGTTCAAGGGGTTCATATTCCAGTCACAGAGGATGATATTGCATAGGTCTCGGGTCTTCCCGTCACTGGCATTTGATGGTTCAGCCGCAAACACATTATCCTTAATGCCCAGTAGGATTTTTTCTTGCTAAGAGAACAAGTTGAGCCTAAAGGTCGGGGTGTTCGACTTAGCTCGTTGCCGCCTCCTTGGTCGAAAGTTACAGAGTTTGTCAAGCACTATCTCACCTGTGAAATCCGATACCAGGTAGCTTACCAGTCCGAATTTGTTCTGTCATCTCGTTTACGACATGCTAGACTGGTCAACATTCCTTACTATCTTCTCGGATGTCTTAGAAATATGTCACATTATTGTAAACAGGCTAAAACTCCAACCCTTTCCCTCACCCATCATCGTCTCATTCAATTACTCATCCAGAAGGATTTTACCCAACAAAACCCTCTCCTAAACAACCCACCCATAAACCCTTAGGAAGCTACTAAGCATCTTGAAAATCCTCATGAAGAGCAACCACAGAACCTTCCTGACTTTCTGGAAATACCTATTAATCTGCCTACAAACCTAATTGATCCAATTAACCCTCCTACCATACCAAGTCTGCCCCACAATTTACCTGAATCATACCCCTACTGTCCATATCCTTAGCGATGATTCTGAAGCAAATAAACCTGATAACCCTCCCTACCCCATCACTGAGGATAAACCCACACGCAAAATAAAGAAGCAAAGTACTACTTTTCCTTCCTTTTTAACTAAAAACTGAATGAGGGCTTCAACCAAAGCAACAACTATTGCCACTACCCTAAACCCCCAACCCATTTTGGTAAAAACCCATACACCTCCACCCTCCCAAATCCTGGAATTTTTACATGTTCAACCCATGGGCACTGAAACACAAGAATCAAAGGCCCAAGGTGCTGCGACATCATTTTCTTTACATCAAGTAGCTAAAACAAAAGAACTAGCTACTCATTCAGTAGCTGAAACATAAGAACCAACTATAGCTATTACAGAAGAACTAGCTACAACTGAAATACAAGAACCAACTGTTGACTTCATTCCCAAAATACAAGAATCAAATGCCCAATGTGCTGCAATAGTAATCGTCATGAAATAACCAACTACTCATTCAGTAGTTGAAACACAAGAACTAGCTATAAATGTTACACAAAAACCAGCTACAGCTAAAACACAAGAACCAACTGCTGACTTTATTCCTGAAATTCAAGAATCACATGCCCGGGGTGTGGGAACGCTATTTTCCTTACATCAAGTGGCTAAAACACAAGAATCAGCTGTTGATTTTGTAGCTGCTCCACAAGAACCAGCTACCAAGGTTGTGACCGCTACACAAAAACCAGTCACCCCTCTTGATACACCAATGACAGATCAACAACTAGAACCAACAATGGTTTCTCTCTTACAAGAGAACGAGTTTCTAAGATCAGAATTGGAAGCTTACAAAAAAAACAAGAGATAGTAATGGAAAAGGAAGCTTAGGACATGGAACTTAATTTGTATACCTTAGCTCGCGTAGCGGCCATGACAGAGAAAAACAAAAAAGATGATCAGTGTAGAGAGTATATGTGTAGCCAATGTGGGAATATTTATTATCAGGCAAGCTACAAAGTGATGCAGGAGCATCACCAATGTCAAGCAAGAGTGGGGCACGCGCCAACGCATTTTGGCACATGATAAAATTGTTTGAATTTTTTGAAGTGGATACGCCAAATATAAATGAAATAGTTAAGGAAGGGCGTACTTCCATATTGTAAAATAGACCTTGAGCATCCCGCTCTCATCTGTAGTAGGTGAAGGAATTTATGTTAGTTATTGTAAGTAGATAGATTTAATTTCCTAGATTTGACAGTTTCAAGAGCGAAGGGAAAACGGATATATACACCCTCACTTGTATCATTGTAACATTAACAAGATAAGAAGCATTATGAGCATAGAGCATAGAGAAGAGAGAAAAGAGCTGTATTTGAAAACACCCATGTACAGAGATTTGAATTAATAGAAAGAGCTTCGATTGAAATTCATGGTGTCATGTTTGTTCTCTCTATACACATTGTGAATGTTATGCTCATGGATGTTTACTTTCTGTTATACATTTTCTTTATATGTTGTGTATATGATTTCATGCTTTGTGTTTGAAGTCTGAGGAGAATAGAGAATGAGTTTCAATTGTTTCTCTATCTGAGCAAGAGTTTTCCTACAAGGAGTGCAGTGAAATTGTCTGCAAGGGGTGCATTGACAGAGGTCAGAGTTCATCTCTAAAAGCTCAGGAGAGATAGCATTTGTCATCATTCTCAAAGAAGTGCAAATTGAGCACAGGATCCGTGCAAGGTGTGCGTAGGCCAGGTAAAGCCTCAGAGTTTGTGAACCTGAGAAATTGTTGGAAGATTGCTATCGCGGAGGGGGCGCAGAGTCTAAAAGTCTAATACCTGGAAGTACTGAGGAACTTCCGCAAGGAGTGCGTGCAATAATTTTCCCCAAGGGACTTGGGAATTTTACAATCAAGCTCAAGAGGGCTAGTTCTTGAAGCATTGGAAGAAGGCGTAGCGAAGGTGTTTTGTAGGTTGAAAAGTCCCGTAAGAGAACACTTTGTTCATTTCGCAGAAGTCACCAAGGAGGAAATTGACGGTCGAAGTTCTCTATGGAGAATTCACGAGGTACCAGAAGCCATATGATCTTGCATAGGAGAGAGAAGGTTATAGAAGCATTCATCAAGTGTAAATCTTGGGAGAAATCGATCGTTGGATCACTCGTGGAATCGGGTCTCAGGTATTCGTGAGTTGAAAGGTCAAAGTCTTTGCATCAAAATTTATGAGGTCGCAAGGTGTGAAGTCCCGAGATAGCGAAGAAATCTGATCCATTCGTCGGAAGAAGAACATGTGTCGTGAGATCACCCGTATCGGGGACTCAGACATCAGAGGTCAGAAAGGGAGGTCATTCAACTTCGCAAGTGGTGAAGCTGCAAAGTGATCAGGACCATCCATCTGAGAGTGGACAGGTGGCATGCTCACCAACATGGAAGTCAGACTTTGTTGACCATTTCGCGTTTCATGAGTTGGAAAGTCAGAAGTTCAAAATCCAGACTCACGAAGTCATGAGAAGCAAAGTCGCGAAGTAATCTAAGCCATCCATCGGAGGAGGATAGGTGGTAGAGATCAAAGGATCTCGTGAACTCGGAGGTTCACCGGGTGAGAGCCCAAAATTTGGGTGCTTGAAGTTGTGAGAAGCGAAGCTGTGAACTGTCGAGGTTGCACCTAAGAGGCACATGGAAGAACTGCAAGGTGGGCCCGGGAAGCGGACCGGCAGACACACGTCACACATCTGGAGGAGTCAACACTCTGTTGACCTCTCACCTCTCGGGGACTCGAGAGATAAGGGAATGAAAGTTTCATCCTTCAACTCGTGAAGTCGCGAGTAGAGAAAACGAGAGGAGAAAAGTCAAATCTCGCCTCTCGAGGGTTCGGGAAGGAAAGGTGTCAGGGTTAGACCTTTGAACTCATGAAGGCACGAGAGGAAAAAGGTGATAGTTCTTAGTCTAGCCAG
>JASDQU010191014.1:13551-24716 GCA_032191745.1 Picea mariana
ACCATTTGGCCAGGAAAAACCTAGGGTTTCTCACATCACAGATAGGTTGATTAGTTCTATGACACACCTAAACCCTTACAACCATCCATCACCTACTTATGGTGCAAATCAATATCCTCAACCATATGGAGGGACGTCTTATTACCCTCCTCCCACTCACCAACAATCATATCCTATTGTTCCCCCTCTGATGTTGGGGGGACCCCCACTGATACCCCTAATGTATCTGGTATCTCAGTGAAGTATGGGTCCACCCCCAACCCTTGTATATAACCCAAATAGTAGTGGAAGTACTTCAACTTCCTATATGCCATATGGATCATCTCCATAAAACAATCCATATTTTCCATTTCCTATTCCTCCCCAGCTAGTTGCTCCTCCACCAAGACAACCACATGTCGACGTTAACTTTGTTCATACCTCTCCTATTCAACAGGTTAATGCTTTTGAATAGTTGAATATGAAAAATCCATCCCATCAGTTGAATAATTACAAGAATAAAGGAAAAAATAAAAAAAATAACAACCCAAGACCAGGAGGAAATAACCCCCAACAAAACCGTCCTGCTAGGGGAAACCAGAATCAAGGCAACTAGAACCCCCAAGGGGGAAAAAATAACAATCAACCATGAGAAGGGAACAAAAACAATATTAGAACTAACTTCGCTTGCACCCTATGTGGTGAGTATGGACATTATACTCACTATTGCCCCAAAATTGTTGATTACAAACGAATGAAAGAATCCATGAACACACAACGCCCTCCGACACCACCCACCCCTCACTTGGCCCACAACAATATTTGAAACCACCACCTCCATCTGTTTTTCAAAACCCCATTCCACACCAAGTTGTGATGAATACCCAACAAGAGATAAACTCTGCCCCACCACAAATGGGGCAATATCAAAACCCAGGTCCCAATCAACCTGGAAATCCAGTCGATCACAGTATCCTCCATACCAACGAAGGAGAGATTCCTTTGCAAAAATGTAGCCATAAATACAACATGTCTCCCAAATCTACCCCAACCACCTCATAAAAAAGTTAAAAAGTCCAGGTACAACAATACAACCATTGATGATCATGTTGGTCCTAAGGTCTACACCTGACTGCTAAAGGGAAAAGCTAGGCGACCTATCAGTTTAGAATGATTTCTTCTTTTAACTTTTTGTTGGTTGGTCATAGGGTTATTCTATCAAGACAAAGGCAAGGTTGGGTTGGCAGAATGATATGGATGAGGGCCCTCCTTGGCTAATGGAACACTAATGACAGACCAGTGAAATAATAGAAAACAGAGGGAAACAACAAACTACTCAATGAATAATCTGCTGCAAGAAGTTCAATACTTAAAATATAATTTCAAGACATCAAACATGTATCAAAGCACAACAACTCCCATAGGTTGCAGAAAAAAAATATTCACCAAAGCATTTGTTGTTTGACAGGTTGCATACTAGTAAAAATAAGTCATACAATAGCTGAAAGGAAATGAAATGTATGTTGCACAAATCAAAAACTATATTCAAGATAAGAATGAAAAAACATGAAGAGTTGAACGAAACATTGTCATCAAGAGTATGTTCACCAGGTAGAGAGATTCAATCCATGCATAAAACGGGTCCAACCAGTCTGTTGTATTGCTATTCTTTCCTCAAAAAAATATGACCTTTACAATATCCAAAAACTAACTATTTAAAAGAGTTGTANAGTTGAACGAAACATTGTCATCAAGAGTATGTTCACCAGGTAGAGAGATTTAATCCATGCATAAAATGGGTCCAACCAGTCTGTTGTATGTCTATTCTTTCCTCAAAAAAATATGACCTTTACAATATCCAAAAACTAACTATTTAAAAGAGTTGTAGAGGCTCTCGCCCTTAGGGGTATGAGTCCTAAATTTAGGGAACTGTTCGTAAATCAAATAAATAAATTAACTAAGAAAATCGACTTAATCAACAAGAGTGGTTCTTATCACACAGATAAGACCACTCTTGCATCTAATCTAGGAAAATGTTGGACTTAATCAAATAAAACTACTATTGTCTCTGTGACAGAACTGATGCATGTGCTGGAGGAACTGAGTGGCCAAAAATAGACCTCGAAGTGACAGAGCAGAGCTCTGTGTTGAACGAAGAAATGTCTGTGAGCTACTGGAGGCCACTAGAGATAACCAACTACATGCAAAGAGCTTGTTGAAGTGTTTCTGGAATTAATCTACGTCGACCTGTGACTGAGACTTAGATCTCTGTCTATGCCTGAGATTTCAGAAGCCAAGCACAGTCTGTATTGACCACATCATATGCCATCTGTACCTATGAAATAACTTTGATACAATGGTTATCAGTCCATCGGACATGAGGGGAGACGTGGATGCGAGCATCCAATCAGGAGACAGGATGAATGGACGCGAGGGTAGAGGACGTGTGAAGACAGATGCCAAAGTGAGAGGAGGTGTGAATACGATGGAGGTATTGAGAGTATGGATTTGGAAACATGTAGTGAAGAATAGGTGGCAAAAGATGAAAGGAGTTAAGAGGATTAGAGAGGGGGGGCGTACGAGTTCTTGAGGAGACGACATGTTAGGTAAGGACCACAGTTGAAAAACTACTTACTCGGACCCCCCCACCATTAAAGGTAGAATGGTTGGGGGGTTCGAGTTGCAATAAGGACCATTGATATAGAGAGTTGGGCCACCGACGATGGATATAAGCATGGGGGTTAACGGAGGACAAGTTTCAGGTGGTGAGAGGAGAGAGAGTAGTGAGCAGGATGAGTGGAGGTGATGCGGTGATCTAATGTCATTCAAGCACGTGATTGCGGGAGCTGTTGAGRKTRGTTTGGATTCATACCTCCTTTGGGCCCRCAACCCACCACAAGATGCCACATACCCTTCCAAAAATACCATGGTTCCAATCAGGGGACCTCTGAGGAAAATTAATGCTCGAGCAGTTTACGTCCCTGCAATGAAGTGTGGTCATTGATCTGATGATGATCTGTGATTTGGGTGATATTTACCTATTGAAAGGATCGACAGTTCTTGTTGACTTAGGATCAATGATCCATATTCACTTCGGACTTTTGGGCTTTGGGTGTTTTGAATATAAAACATGAAAAATATCTCGGAGGAAAATCTCTGAAGTGAATGATTTGTCACCACATGTCATGATGGATGAATGGTCCAGATTCTCTTCGGAAGTCTTGGTTTCGAGAGTTTAAAATTTGAAGCGTGAATAATATTCTGGAGGAAAATCTCTGAACCAAAAGATCTACTACCATGTGTCCCCTCTGATGGATGGTCTATATTCACTTCGGGACTTTGGGTCTTTAGCTCTTCGGGACTTTCGAATGTGAAACATGAAAATCTTCTGGAGGAAAATCCACAAAAGTGAATGATCTGTTGTCGTGTGTCATAACTGATGAATGGTCCAGATTTTCTTTAGAAATCTAGGCTTCAGGACTTCGGGAGTTTATGAATGTTATCCTTGGAAAACTCTCGAAGGAAAATCGTCGAAGCAACATGTCAATTTCTCTGCACTTCGACTCTTCGACTGTTTGGAGGCTTCAGGTCTTCGGGAACTCAGTAATTCAAAATTGATATCAAAACCCGTGCGACTCTGGAACCCGAATGGATGATATTCGTTGATCTATGTGAGCTGATGGATCTTTGTCGTAGAAAATTAACCTGTCTATTCCCACAGTCTAAGCCCAAAATTTTCTTCTCTGGATTGTTGTGTTGTGTGCACGGGAATTTCCTATGCATAAAAAAGTCTTGGTAGACCTAGGTTACAACATTGGCTCCAACTGGGGATAGCTCGTCCCTGTGAGGTGATAAGAATTGTAGATCTGTGCCTTGAGATTAGAATTTCTCTTAGCTTTTATTACTTACCCTCATTTCTGTTTGTCAGCCCCACGTATATGTTATTGTCCCTCAACCATGCATTTTATTGAATTAAAAGATGAAACTGCACCCCAATGCCTTATTGGGCTATGGATTCTTTATTCACACACAACTAACTAATCAAAAGCAACAATAAAGGAAAGTGTCTATGGTACAAGAGGGACCTTCCCCCATCCTTAAACAAAATAGTGTTTCAGGAAGCACCCATTTACTGGGCCTCCAAATATCTTTGTATCATCTACATTGTGCAGGATGAACGTGTTGTTGTGCATAACTTCAATCACCTTAAAAGGGACAAACTAGAGATTGTCGAATTTACCATGCTTGGATTTTTCATCCCTTCTAGCATCCCACCTCAAAACCAGGTCACCTTCCTGAAAAATATCCTTCTTGGTTTTCTTATCAGAGGCTGATTTGATCTTGTTCTAGTATGTTTCTATCCTCTGATCTAGTACTTCTCTTCTTTGTTGAACTTCTATAATATGAAATATTCTCCTTTGGATTTCATTGGGTTCCTCAATGTCCTCCTGCAAGAATTTCAGGACTGGTATACCAAGCTAAGTAGGAAAAACAACATCTATTCCATAAACAAGATGGAATGGTGAGGTTCCCAGAGACTTATTAGTGTTGATCTTGTCATCCCATAAGGCATATTTCAGTTTAGAGTCCTAGGATTTCTTTCTTTCAGTCAACAACTTTTTAATGATCCTGATGAGAGTCTTGTTTGATGATTCTGCCAGGCCATTTCCCTGAGGGTAATAGGGTGTAGAATGTGTCACGAAAATGTTGTGACTGCCACATAAGTCAATAATGGATTTGGACTTGAATGCTTGGGAATTATCTGTTACAAGATTACTGGGGCAACCAAATCTGGAAAAAATATTAGTTTCCAGGAAATTCATGATTACCTTGTCAGTGGAATTCCTAGTGGGCACATCCTCGATCCATTTGGTGAAGTATTTGGTTGCAATGAGGATCCACTTGTGTTGTCCATTAGAGGGTGGATTTATTTCTCCTATAAAATCTAACACCCATTGCTGAAACAGACTACTGGCATTGATAGGTTTCAGGGGTAGTGATAGTAAATTCTGCTTCTCTGCAAACATCTGGCATTCATTGCATGCTCTAATAATGGCAAAGACATCAGAGAAAAGGGTGGGTCAGTAATATCCTTCCCTTAGGATCTTGAGCATTGTGGCCTTCCAGTGCTAATGCCCACCGTATGCTCCCCTGTGCATCTCTGTCGTGACTTGTTTAGCTTCATTTTCATCAAGGCATCTTAACAGGATGCCAACATGATCTCTCCAATACAAGTTCTAGTTCGAGATGCATAATTTGATAGCTTTCAATTTGAGAGACCTAGCCTTTGTCTTCTTCACATATGGGGGGCATTCAAAATGCTACAGAAAATAGATGATTTTTTTATACCAAGGCGAAGATTAGTTTTCGAATACCTGTAAGTTGTCTTTTCTAGGTTGTATGATGGGTGCATCTCACTGGGGAAGGTTTGATGCAATTATAGCACCTTGCAGTTTGATTCTGATAGAAATTTGGCCAGCCCTTGCCCCTTGATCGTCTTGGTGGGATTTATGTGCAAGTCATACTCCAACAGTTTGACAATCCATATTCCTCTTTTCCCCTCAATGTCTAGATGGACCAGAATCTCTTTGACTCTGCTTCTAGGAACACAGGTCGTTATGATAGATTGTAGCACATAAACCCTGAAGGCCTTGAGTGCTTTGACCAATGCATAAGCCTGTTTCTCTAATATATTATACTTGAGCTCAGCATCTCAGAGGGATCTGCTGAAAAAGTCTATGGGCTGATCATGCCCTTCTTCATTTTTCCAGCAGCAGTACAATGACAACTGTTTCATCTGAGGCAAAGGAAAATATGAAGAAATCTTTGGTATAGTCAGGGCTGGCCAATATAGGTTCTTCAACCAAATCTTTCTTGATTATTTGGAAAGATGATTTCCCCTCCAAAGACCATTTTATCACAACATCTTTATTCAACATGTTAGTAATAGGCTTCATAATTTCAACAAAATTTGGCACAAAGTGTCTAAGGAAGTTTATCTTACCAATAAAAGACTGGACATCCTTTTTATTTCTGGGAATCTCAATTTGTTGAATGGCACAAACCCTCTTTGGATCAATTTTTATCCCTCTAGATGATATGATGTGGCCCAGGAGCTTCCCTTTTGGCATGGCAAAGTGAGACTTCCTAGGATTGAGAGATATCCCATACCTCCTACATTTCTTGAAAACCTGCTCCAAATAATGCAAATGTTCCTCATCGGACTTGGAAAAATTGTAATGGCATCTAGGTATATGACCATAAATTTGTCTTTCTCCCCCATAAAAGTTATGTCTATGGCCCTATGAAAAGTGGCCCATGCGTTCATGAGCCCAAAGGGCATCTTGTCATACATGAATGTTCCCCATGGGGTGGTGAATGCTGTATTTTATTTATCTTTCTCACAAACTGCTATCTGGTTACAACTAGAGTATCCATCCAACAAGGAAATTTTGTGTTCACCCACCACCCTCTGTAAAATATGATCCATCTTGGGGAGGGGGTAATTTTCCTTCAAACAACAATTCTTTAGATTTATGAAATCAACACACAATCATATCTCCCTACTCTTCTTCCTTACATGTACTAAGTTGGCCACCTAGTTTGAATACCTTAATGGTACAATAATCTTAGCATCCAACATTCTTTTTAGCTCTTTTTTAATTATGGACATTAATATGGGATTAAATTGTCTAATATTTTGTCTGAATGGCTTGGAACCAGTTTTTAGACGGATCTTGTGCTGGATGATGTTGGTATCAAATGTCTTCAATTCTTCATAGGACCATGCAAAAGTATCAACAAACTTTTTAATGAGACTGACATACCTATCTTTTTGTTCTGCAGCCGATGCTTTGGACAACTTGATGATCTTTGGATTCTCAGTGGTCCAAATATTTCACATTGTGACCTCCTCTTCTTGATTCTTCATGGAAGTTCCTTTGTAAACATCATTGTTGTCGAAAAATCTTTCCAATGTTACTAGGTACTAGTCCTCTTGGAATGTGATTTGTTTTCAACTCCACAATATCATGACCAACCATTGTCTTTAGCACATGAGGAGATTTTTGATCTTCTAATTTCTCATTTTCATCTTCTTGACTTCCTTGATCAATTGAGATATTGGAGAATTCATCAATGGTGTAAAGAAATCTATGCAACTCTAAATCATCACTAAAAACTTGCCAGTGCTTTATATTGTCTAGTATGGCTGTTCTATGTGTGATTTCCACCTGATATTTAATATTTGGGCCAATTGGATGCCTGAACATGCCGGAAGCTAAGGCCAGAGAATCAAATTTCTGATTATTTTCTCTGGGAATGAAAGAGAGTTTAAATGCTAGAAATAAATTGTCGATCAGGTCCCATACCTCGTTCCCGTACTACTTGAGCCTCTATTGCTTAGCTTGATTGATATTCCTCACTTGATTGATGACCAACTCAGAATCACCAAAAAATGTTAAACAATCAATGGCCATGTCTTTGGCAGCCCTCAATCCTAATACCAGAGTTTCATATTTAACTATATTGTTAGTAGTCTCTAACTCTAGATTATAAGAGAGGGTTATAACTTCTTCTGAAGGAGAAATGAGGAGAGCACCTACACCAGATCTGTCTTTTGATGAAGATCCATAGAAATACATATTCCACACCTTGTTTTGTTGAAAAGTCACAGGTTGATCTTTGCATTGGCTGACTGATATTTCAGGTTCATCATCATCTAAATGAAAAATAGACAAACCAATCCCATCCTCAAAAGCATAAATGGGGTGATTTATTGGGTTCTGATGATCACTGACTATGTAGGATAACCTTACATCTCTATATGGCTTCCTGTGCTCACCACCAAACATGGGAATGGTTACATATGTGAGGTCCATTTGCATTGATCCTCCAACCTTCTTAGCCCAAGTTCCGGATAATAGCATGCCAAATTTTGGGGGCATGTCGGCCACCATAATGTCCATCACTACACTCTTTATGGGTAATTGTGCTAGAGAAACCACCATATCCTTTATCAATCCCATGCATTTTACTTTCTTGGAATCAAAGGAGTATAGGTTTTGGTAAGGCTTGCTAATCTCTAGACCTAATTCTTCCATAACAACTTTGGGCATGACATTGTGAGAGGCTCCTGAGTCCATAAGATAGTTGTGCAAGATCTTATCATGGACAACCATAGATATATAGAAAGGAGGAGAAGCATTAGAGCCATCCTCAATGTGTAGACCCACAATAATGGTTGGGTTTTCATCTTCTAGACTAATGACATCAGAAGATACACTAGAATGAGTAGGTTGAAGAACCTTCATGATGGATTTCTTGAAAGGTTCATTTTTTTAAAATTTCGTCGAAGGGACAAGAATCTTGATTTTTCTCATCTCATGTTCCAAGATGAAAGAGTTTGGTGGCTTATCAGCTTCCTTTGTTTGAGGGAAAAGAGGTTTTGATAATGAATATGATAGTTTTAGATGGCATACCTTTATTTGGATTTGTCTTGGGAGGAGTTTCTGCTTGTTTTCCTTGATGAGAGGTGGCAGCCTTGGAAGCTCCATTTCTCGTCCTCAAATCATATTTCTTCTTGAGTTGACCTTGAATAACTCCCTCTTCCCCTATTTTATCATCAAATTGATTTGACAATTGTGTTACCTCATATTCTTGTTGTGTTAAGTGACCAGTATAATAATCTATTTCATTTAAAAGCACAACAATATCGTCCACAACATCATTGTCTTCATCTATCTCCTCAATCTGATTGTTTTGGAAAGGGGGAATTACCCTTTGATCATCAACATTTCTCCTCTCTCTCTGCATTACTTGAGGAGCATCATTGGGCCTTCTGAATTGGTTCCGATTTCTATTATCAACCCCTTGAAAGGTTTGTTTTGGCTATTTGGATTCCCATTTTAGCTTAGCTATCTCATAAGTCAGATCCTTCAATGTCTTAGTCATCTCTTCAAGTTTGGGGTCAGATGTAGCTGGGTTAGAGGAGGTAGGGGAATCCTCTCTCTGTTTTTTCTTCTCTTTATCATATCTAGTCTTTAATCTGTCTAATGCCAAAATATTGGATTCAACTTCAATGGTTTCTTCCTGCATGAATAACAACATGGTTGATATTCTCTCTCTCGGGAGGAGGGACAATTCTGCATCAAATTCATTATCATAAGTGATCTTGGTAGAGGCTTCAGTTGGTTTGATTTCATCTAGGATTCTACCATACATTTTATTGAATCTCTTGGTGAAGTCTGAAATAGATTCATCATTTTTTCTCTTTAGAGCCCCAAATTCAGTGATGTAATAGAGATAATCTCTCCTATCTCCCCATTGCTTTAGAAAAGCTTCATCTAACACCTCAATATCTGCAATGGAGGCTGGAGGAAGACTTATGAACCATTTTCTGACCTCCCCATCCAGACTCTGTACAAACAATCTCATCTACACATCTGAATAATCAATGTTAAAGTTGTATGCAAAACTGTAAAAGGCTGCCAAATGTTCCTCAACAGTTATTTCACCTTCCCCATTATATCTTGGAAGATATTTCATGTAATATGTGGTTGGGAGTGCATGTAAAACTATAGCTACCACTAAGGGTGCATATCTGGTAGCAATTATGACATCCATCCTATTAACAACCATGGCTCGAACAATAGGAATCTACAAATTTATGAGAGATACAAGAGTGGATGCAGGATTGGATGCTGAAGTGGAATCATGAGTAGGATATGTCTGAGTCCCTTTGGAATTATGATTCTTAGGGCTAGCAAATTCAAGCTGCTTGTGATGATGGTTTGAAGTATTCTCTTGGTGTGCATCTTTTCTCTTGAGGGGGGAAGTGCATATTTGAGATACAATGGATTTCATTAGTTGCGTTTATAGCTCAGAGCCTACTGTGTTATTCTTAGGGTTCGAATCATCCTTCTTGGCTTTGCTATTTTTCAGATTTGGATCTATTGAATCCCTTTCTGGGCGCCAGTATTTATTCTTTAGATTTTACTCGGTGATGTTGCCAGGTGAAAAATGGCAGTCTATTGGCGTCTGATATTTGTTCACCATCAAAGGTCATAGCTGATCATTTTTCATTCTCCCAAGGAAAGATATTTCGTTACTCCATTCCCCGACAACGACGCTAGAAGATGTTGGTCCTAAGGTCTGCACCTGACTGCTAAAGTGAAAAGATAGGCCACCTATTAGTTTAGAATGGTTGCTTCTTTTAACTTTTTGTTGGTTGGTCAGAGGGTTATTATATCAAGAAAAAAGTAAGGTTGGGTTGGCAAAATGTTATGGATGAGGGCCCTCCTTGGCTGATGGCACACTAATGGAAGACCTGTGAAATAATAGAAAACAAAGGGAAACAACAAACTACTCAATGAATAATTTGTTGCAAGAAGTTCAATAATTAAAATATCATTTCAAGACATAAAACATGTATCAAAAAAAATTAACTCAAACAGGTTGCAGGAAAAAAATCTTCACCAAAGAATTAGATGTTTGACAGGTTGAATATCAGTAAAAATAAGTCATACAATAGATGCAAGGAAATGAAATGTATGTTGCACATATAAAAAAATGTAAGAATGAAAACACATGAAGAATTGAATGAAACACTATCATCAAGAGTATGTTCCCCAGGTAGAGAGCTTTAATCAATGCATAAAACAGGTCCAACCAGTCTATTGTATTGCTATTCTTTCCTCAAAAAAATATGACCTTTACAATATCCAAAAACTAACTATTTAAAAGAGTTGCAGAGACTCTCGTCCTTAGGGGACTGAGTCCTAAATTTAGGGAAATGTTCGTAAATCAAATAATTAACTTTACTAAGACAATCAACTTAATCAACAAGAGTGGTTCTTATCACACATAGAAGACCACTCTTGCATCTAATCTAGGAAAATGTTGGACTTAATCAAATAAAACTACTACTGTCTCTACGACAGAACTGATGCTTGTGCTGGAGGAATTGAGTGGCCAAAAATAGGCCTTGGAGTGACAGAGAAGAGCTCTTTGTTGAACAATGACATGTCTGTGAGCTATTGGAGGCCATTGCAGATAACCAACTACATGAGAAGAGCTTGGTTAAGTGTTTCTGGAACTAATATGCATCGACTTGTGACTAAGACTTATCTCTTTGTCTATGCCTGAGCTTTCAGATGCCAAGCGCACTCTGTATTGACCCCGTCACC
>JASDQU010191015.1:3594-21128 GCA_032191745.1 Picea mariana
TTGGTTTAATAGTTAGGGTAGGCTTAGGAATAGGTTTTCTTGCAGTTTTATTTCTCACTATTTCTCTTTGTAATAATGCAGTCATGAACGCAAGTGGGCGCACCACGAGAACCATAATACGATTGTTGGCAAGGAAGTCTGCTTGATCATTTTCTCTTTTCTTTTAGTTGAACATTTATTTTTAAAAACGCAGCATCGTCATGAAAATATTAAATGGAAAGTAAAGAGATAAATAAATCTGAATCAACCCTGACCCAAGGTACCACGAGTAGGACCGCTTTCACATCAAACAGGATTTGACTACTTTCTTTCAGTCTCCCAAGGGATTTTTGCATGATGTTTTCAGATGCACCTTCTGTACATATTTTTTTGTTTGGATTTCTCTGCTTTCAAATTTTTCTTCGCTGGTGTGTTTTGTTTTCATTTATGTTTATCAATCTTTATTTTTGAAACACACATGCCTACATCATGAACTGTTCATACAAAGAGAACAGAAAAATTTCCCCTCTGAAATGACTACTGAAAATTGTTTAAACATCAATTATGATATTTTTTTTTGAAGTTCATAGCCATGTTAAAGAAAGCTTGTTGTTTGAAAATTTTTTCTTGATTTCAATCTCTAACTGAAGCTATTCATTATTATCCATAAAAATTTATTCTTACGTTGTCCCTGTTCCTTAAGCAAACAACTCAGAGATGTCTCCCCGCCTTCGAAGGTTGGTTTATCAATAAACCATCTCTAGATCTTAATGAAGGACAGTTAAAAATTTTCTTAAGGTCTGTAATTTATTAAAATATGTCCAAAATATCAGGATTTTCAGCGTCACCCCACTCGATTAAATATCTTTAAAACTAAATAAATCATTAAAGCGCTGTGGGAAGTGCTTGTAAACCCGTCGGGATGCTGAACAGGTATGCTGGCAGCGGGTAAATGCATGCATGATGCCAAGATAACTTCCTCGGGGTACTGAACAGGCCCGCTGGTAGCGAAGCAATGTCGGGTACATGAAAATTCCTAGATATGAAATCTTTTGACCTTAAATGTCCTTCGTTCTGATCTAAAACTTCCTGGCAGGATACGGATATTAGAGTGGGTTAAATGACACCCCTATCGAGGCTATGGACGCCTGCTGGAAATAGTGGCTCTTTCAACAGTATTGGATATTTTAACCTTAATATCGTGACTCTCTTTTGTTAAGATTGCCATCAGTTTTCATCTTTTAAATAACAAGCATTCTGAAACTGGAATTTTTTATGATTGATAATGATGTTCAAACAGTTTCTTGGTTGTTTTCAAGTTGGAGTTTTTTTTATTATCCTAATCTAGACTTGTTCATTTGGCAAGGATAGCTGCTTCTACCAGTGCGTCGCCATTGTTGGCAGCCATATTAATCACTATATTTTATTTACAAGCTGCCTACACAAGGTTTTTGAACCCTCAATACTTGTCGCAACTTTAAAAAAAAAACGAGACCATTATCTTTCACTTTTGCATACCTGCTTTTCGTTTTCATTTTCACGACTGCAAGCGTGAAAACCCACAGTCGGAATTCATGTTGATTACATTAAAATGATCTTTTGGCTTTTCATGAACCTATTTGTTTATGTGGTTATAACTCTTTGACCTCAAAACACACCACTAGTCACACATTTATCAAAACACCAAATATTTATGCTTTTGATTATTATTAATATGATGTTGATTTACAAAAGCTTTGATGCAATGGTTTGATTGAACACATCAATTTTGGGGACAAATCGTGGTTATATGATAATTCATTTGACATGTTGATTAAAATCCTTTTGGATATGCACTGTTATGATTTGAATGTACAAAGGCGTCGTTGGTTGTACAGCCCGACATGATATTCTTGTGTGATTCCAATTTACTCCACCATCCTCGCACGCATAAGCATTAACGCTCTGTCTTGCATTTCGGGTTGCCTTTGCTTTGTGTTGGGGAAGCTTTAGGAAAATGGTTTTGTGTCTACCCTGTCAAACCCTCTCACCAATTACCTTGTTGATTTTGTGCTATTAGCTATGGCTCCTGTAGTGCGAATCGAACCCAATGGTGTCCAAACATTGTTGTTGTTTGATAACGCTCGAGAAGACCTAGAGAGGAATGGTTGGCGGGTTTTTATTGAGAATTTCGAGGGTTTCAACCTGGCAGTTGCTCAACAATTCGCACTAACATTCGATGGGTGCAGAGCCAAAATTGGCAACCTCCAGCTCGAGTTGAACGATAATTTCATTAGCTCAGCCACTGGTCTGCCAGCCGAGCGACAAAGATGGTTTAAAAATTCAAAGGTTGACGAAGTACCCTGGCCACTGTTGTTTACTTCAAGAAAGATCAACAGTTGCGACAAAGGTTTGCCCGTTACAACTCTTAAGTCTAGATGGCATGATTTGTTGGCTATTATTAAGCAGTTCATTACATGTGAGGGTAGATATGGTCTAGTTTTCCTATACCACCTCCGGCTGCTCATGAGTTTCATATATTTTCCCTTAAATATGCCACATTTTCTCCTTAGGAGTTTATATAAAATGGCTAAGCGCTTCAAAAGGGAGAAAGCTGACTCCAGCCTCTTCCACCACTGTTTAATTAAAATTATTATAGTTCATCAGTTAAGGTTGAATGGCGATTGTTGGGACATGTTCTTGTTGAGGAATGGTTTTGCTAGTCCTGAAATAGGACAAGTTGACAAAAACGTTGTTACAGAAACCCTTGTTGGGCCTGTCATTGCCCCTCCTACACTCTTGCCTTCTGTTGAACCCTCAACCTACCCGAACACTACCCAACCCGACACCCTGCCTGACTCATGTCCAAAAGATGGTGGTAAGCCTGTTAAGAGGTCTGCAAAGAAAAAGGGTAAAAGCAACAGTGATATCAATTGCAAGGGTAACAAGGTTGCGTGATGGGTTTCACAGTGTGCTCGTAATAAACCTAAAGAAAACACAGATCAATAGCCAATTCTATTAAGTGAAGATTTCGATTCCAAAATCGAACGATTTCTGACCAAAGAGTATCCATACTCACACGGCCTTTGCTTAGTTAAGCCCTATGACTATGTGACGAACCTCCCGCCGTGTCTTAGAGACGACCGCAACTTCCCTAGGATCAAACTCGACAGTGGAACTGCTGATAAATTAAGAAGTTCCTCACCTGTGAATACATAGCCTGTTCAACCACAGTGCAACGAATGCAAGTCGTGGCTCAAACGATATTATACAGACGTCCCTTTGCTCCAATCTCGAATCAAGTCCTTGGAGGACCGAGTAAATGTGCTAACCAAAGAAAATGACAGGTTGCAAGCTAATGATAAAAGGAAGAAGACCATAGGCTCTGTTGTCTTTAAAAATGTAGAAGTGGCCACTACCATTGTCAATTCAAAAATAGCTTGATCTAAACGAATCCTTGAAACCAAGGTATGATATTTCAAGAGTGATTTTTAAATGATTTTGTTTGTGTTGAATTAGCATATAGGATCTGTTGGCTCAAATTGCATCCATTTCTATTTTGATTGAATGAATAAAACATGATTCTGTTTATAATAATAACTAGCTACAGAATCGTGAGATTCTGTAACTAGTCATTAAAATTTGAATTTTTTTATTTTACAACTAAAATACAATCTGAAATCGTGCATTCTTGTGCATTTACAAGTACATACGAATTTTAAAGGAAATTGGATTTTTAGTGGCGTTTCTAAACATTCTATTTCCTTACATGGTTTTAGATTAGGCTTTTAGTTTTAGACAGGAATAGGAATTTGGGAGATTGTATTTCCCACGATTTTTGGAACAACTTTGATAATTTCCACAAGGAATGTTTTGATCCTATGGCCTTTATATATGTATTATTTTTGTAAACAAAGATCATCGCTGCCTGGGGCAAAAACGATGGATTTGTGATTTTCACACTTGAATGAAATATGATACTTGTTGCAGCTTTAGCTTTTCCATATTGTGGTTTTATTCAAGTTAAGATTGTTTCAATTTGTAGTTAAGACTATTATTACTTTCGTTGTTATGGTTTGCTACAGATTGGGATTGATATAAATTTATATGTATGATCCATGTTCATGTTCCAGATTTATGACACAGTAATCATTTTGTTTAAACCTGGGATTAAGAGATTTATCTTTATCATTTGTTGAACATTCATGCACGAGTTTTCACAGCAGGGTTTATCTTAATGTGGTCACTTGTGAAATTGTAAGATTGTTGTCACTATATCTCTCATTTGTTCTATCATTAGCATTCAAAAGCATAACTACTTCGCATTTACGAGAAGCATTGGTAAAATCTGATGCGGGTTGGTCTCATCAAACAGCAAAAGTAGATGCTACGCACAGGACACATATGGATATGTTGTTACAGGTCAGTTTGCTAGTTTCATTTTAATAGTTTAATTAATATAAGAATTTTTTGTAGTTTAGATACACAGTATAGATTGTTATTTTTATTTCTTAGCTAGATAGCTGCCATTTTATTTCCAGTTCATAAAAGTTATAAAAAGTCAAAAATACTAGCTTCGATGGCATAAGTCTATTCATATATGATTTTGCAGATTTCGATCAAAACCTGCATTTTGTGAATACTGTAAGTATAATAGAAATATAAATATATCAATACACTATACATTTAATAAGTAGGATTACTATTTTATAAATATAAATTAGCGAACTGTGAAAATATATTAGACTTGTATATAGTTTGCAGCAGCTGTTTTTCACTTAGATAATTTCGTTAGTTTAGTTTTTTGACTTTCCTAGGACTTAGATCGGCCAACGGATTCGCTAAACTTGTCGGAGTGGATTAATCCAAACGGCTTGGGTTATTTAGACAACCACGGACCAGATTCACTCCTCTAGTTGACGAGCGGTCAATTTCACCCGTCAATGGGCTCCAACCCCCTAGTTTCTTAGGCTACAAAATGAGGGAATTTCCAACTCCCCAATTCTCTAGCTACATCCAAAAGGAGGCTACAACCCCCTATGTTCTCCAGCTACAATCAGAAGGTGGCTACAACCACCATTTATTGCCCCTTCCAACCGCTCTGAAATATAAGTAGAATGATGGAACCACTGTCACACTACCATTGTGAGATATATTGTTGTAAACTTGTACCAATCAACATGCAATCAACCTTTACCATAAATAAGTGCATCAACCATGCACCAAACAACCTGTAATCAGCATGTACCATAAACAAGTGCATCAACCATGCACCAACTTATACCTCAACCTGTACCATTAACGAGTGCATCAACCATGCACCAAATATGTACCAATCATGCATAAAATACACATAAAATATCACTCATTAAGATGTACCAACATCATCAACTATATAACACCTCATGTATGTGCCATCTCATCAACTACTTGTCTCAACCATGTACCCAACATGTACCTCAACCAAAATCCCTCATCAGTTTCATCATCCAAATATGATTTGTAACTTTGTAACAAACCTGGTGTATATGATCACATACCTACAAACCTTAATTAACTTTAACAACAAGAGACTAGCATTTTCATCAAACTTTACTTTAGTCTCACATGACTAATTTTGGATTAGTCAACAACCCTAACTTGAAATAATCATAACTGTGTACCTGTAGTGAATAAATATGTGAAAATGGTACACAATGTTCTTCAGTGTCTTTGATGCAATTCGTTGATATTTCACTACTTGGAACCTCTCATAAAAGGAGTTATAGAAAAAATGGCATACCTTGTTGAATTTTGGCTTATTCTAGAGAGCAAAATTGTAGAGCGTGCCCTGCACGGAATATTTGTTGTATGGATCTGAAAATGGTACACAAAATACTATAGATTGTACTATAACCAATACATTTGGTCTTATTGAATTTTGATTTGTTATGAATAAGTTATGACATTTTCACCTGAAACACATGTTTTAAACTAGTTTCAGGACTAGCCACAAACCCTATTTTCCACAGAGTGTAACTCCAAAAATACAACGACCCACAAGCAGAAATTTGTATCACAACTACTTGGATATATTTCCTCAACGTTCTCCCAGTTTTGCATTTTGAATCATTCTATAAAAAACATTATTGCAAAAATGGTGAGATGACCTGTAAATAACATACCTTAAAAAGCATCATCAAAAGAATTTATCCTCCCTTGAATTTCGACCTTCTTTACTTCACCTTCCCTTTGAAAATCGCCTTAGATATCATTTGGTTACCTCAATCACTTGTAGATATTCAATATGCTCAAGTGTGATTAAAATGAGAGACCATTGCCTCTTATTTATACTTTTATGTAGCTTCCTCAAGGGGTTACCTTCTAACCATCTTAAACCGCTTTCCTTATTTTAGGGCTAACCCACTTCTAACCACTTGTCGACTTAGTAATTTCTCCATTAACTTTATTCTTTAAATGATTTCTTTGTATACACTTTGACTTATAGTACACTCATCACTTCACTATATTATTTACCTTCTAAAATCTCTTAAACCACTTTCCTTATTTTAGGGCTAACCCACTTATAACCACGTGTCCACTTAACTTAACCACTTTCTATAATTAGTAAGTTATCGATTAACTTTATTATTTAAATAAAAAAATTTGCATCCTCTTTGACTTATAGTACACTCATCACTTCACTTTATTATTTAAATAATTTCTTCTTTGCAAACAGTTTGACTTCTTTGACCTTTTGGGGCTTCTAGATGACTCATGAGGGTTCTCCAACTTCACATGGACATAAATCTCTAACTATGAGGATTTATGTGACATTCCACATACCACCGAAAATAGTATGACATGTTCTATCCATCTAGAATAGTCTTACCTACAAATATATCAAAACTCATACCATTATCCATCAAACAAACTTGGGTCCATTACCCAAACCTTTGTGATACCAGAAATCGCTACCAAACTTTCTTCAAGGGTTGACATCAATGAAAACCAACCCAATTAATCGACACCTAACTTAGCCTCTTTTCCAAAATTTTATCTGCCTTTCCATATCTAGTGGATTTTATCCCCCCGTACTCTTTTACATGGTTGATATGCAGCACTAATGTGTTTTCATTAATATTTGTGTCTGATTACATATTACAATGATGGCTCACTAGCCATTTTAGCATATGGATCTCTAGCCTGATAACCACATAGGCACTCTGGCCTCAAAATGTCCCAGCTCACCAGCCTATGTGTTCATTTACATTTATATATATAGTTGGGGTTTGGCCTAGGGGTATTACATTCCCCTCCCCCTTATTTATGCATTGTCCTCAGTGAAGTATATACAAATATACAATCAAAACTTCAAAAGTCTTCAAAAAGATGTGGGTATTATGACCGCATTGCATTCTTCTGCTCTCAAGTTTCATCCTCAGGACCATACCAAGTCCATTGGAACTTTACTATGCTATGGCTCGATTCCTGAGCTACTTGATCTTCCGGTCCAATATGCAAACCAGTTGCACTTGAAATTCACCTTCTTGCTCCACCTAAATCACATTCCAATCAATGAAATGGTTAGAATCAGGTACATACTTTTTAAGAAATTATACATGGAATACATTATGAATACACATTGATGTAGGTAAGGCAAGCATGTATTCTACAAGACCAATCCTCTCCAGAATTTCAAACGGCCCACAATAACGAGCTACCAGCTTTGAAAAATTTCCCAACTTTTGGGAACTTCTTTCGGATTTTACTTTTAAGAACACATGGTCACCCACTTTGAACTATCTATGAGTTCTTCCCTCGTTAGTGTAAATTTTATGCCTTTCTTGGGAAGCCTTTAAATTATTCTTTATTCTCACCATCTTCTCTTCCATTTCCCTGAGTAATTTAGGTCCAACCACTGCTCTGTCTGCTTGGTTTTCCCAACTCAAAGATGTGTTGCACTTTCTTCCATAAACTACCTCAAATGGCATCATATTTAGAGATGCTTGATACCCATTTTTATACGTAAACTCCACCAAATGCAAGTAATCCTATCATTTGGATGGTTTATCCATCACATACATCCTCAACATATCTTCACTCACTTGATTCACCCTATATGTTTTCTCATCTTACTCTGTATGATAGGTTGTGCTAAATTTCATATTGGTCACAAATCCTTTGAATAATCATTTCCAAAAATTTAATGTAAATTTTGGATCTTTGTTAGATACAATTGTCTTAGGAATACCATGCAGCCTAGCAACTTCTCTCATATAAACATCAACAATGTTGGTTGCCTTGTGAGTAAGCTTTACAGGAATAAAGTGGGAAACTTTAGTAAGCTTATCCACCACCACCATGATGGAATCAGGGTGCTTGGTTGTTCTGGGAATCTTGGTGATGAAATCCATTATTACAACTTCCCATTTCCACTCAGGAATGGGTAATTGTTGTAGCAGACCAGTTGGGTTTTTGTGCTCATCCTTGACTTTTTGGCATTCCAAACACTTGGTAATAAAATGAGAAACATCTTTCTTCATACCTGGCTAACAATATTGGCCCTTGACAGCTGCAATAGTTTTCTGGTAACCAGGGTGCCCAACATAAGGCACATTATGCATTTCTTTAAAATCAGATTTTTCAATTCCTGATAATTTGGCACATAAATGTTTCCCCTGTACATGAGAATTTCGCCTTTTCCAGTGTATATTCTTCACTTTTCTGCAGCAAATTACCTTGCTGAAATTTTTCCTTTACCTCCATGTATTTCTGATCTGATTTTTCACTCTCTAAAATTTTTTCCTTCAAATCTGATTAGTACATGATAATGGTTGTAGAATGCATCTCATGCACCCTCATGTTGAGTACATCAACCACTTTGTTCTCTTTACCTTTGATATGATTTATATCAAAGTCATGTTCACTGAGGAATTCCAACCATCTACTTTTCCTGGCATTTAAAGTTGGTTGTCCAAATAAATATTTCAAACCACTATGGTCTGTCCTCAATTCAAATATTTTCCCCATGAGGTAGTGCCTCCACATATTCAAGGCATGCATTATGGTTTCCAATTCTAAATCATGAGTAGCATAGTTCCTTCCATGCTCCTTTAAATTCCTTGATTCATAGCATACCACATGCCCATTCTGACTAAGAACTCCATCAAGTTCTTCTTTATATGCATTAGTGCATACAATGAAGTCTTAATTTGGATCGGAAATTTTTAATATTGGAGAACTTGTTAGTAAATTCTTCAAGTGTTGGAAACTCCTTTCACAATTTGATGTCCACTCAAACTTCACACCCTTCTTTTTCAAGGAATTGAATGGGTGTGCAATCTTTGAGAATCCCTCAATGAATATTCTATAGTAACCTACGAGTCCCATGAATGATCTCACCTCAGAGACATTCCTTGGTGTTGGCCACCCCTCAATGGCCTTTCTCTTTTTTGGGTCCATTGTTATTCCTTCCTTTGAAATGATATGACCCAAATAATGAATTTGTTTCTGGAAGAATGAGCACTTGCTCCATTTGGCATACAATGGATGCTCCCTCAATACTTTTAATACCATCCTCAAGTGTTTCTCATGATCTTCCTTAGACTTATAATATATAAAAATGTCATACAGGAAGACAATAACAAACTTATCTAAGTAATCCCTAAAAATACCATTCATTAAACACATGAAGACAGTTGGTGCATTTGATAACCCAAATGGCACCACTGTGAACTCATAATGACCATACCTTGTTATGAAGACAGTCTTGTTGATGTCTTTTTATTTAATTCTTACCTAATGATATCCTGACCTAAGATCAATCTTGGAGTATATCTTAGCATCTTTCAGCTGATCAAACAGGTCATCTATCGTTGGCAAAGGATACTTGTTCTTCATAGTTACCTTGTTCAACTTTCTGAATTCAATGCAAAGTCTCAATGTTCCATCTTTTTCCTTCACAAATGATATTGGGGCACCCCAAGGTGACACACTTGGGTGTATATACCCTTTCTTCAAAATCTCTTTAAGTTGTCTTTTCAATTCCTTTAGATATGGTGTGCTCATCCTGTAAGCAGTCTTGGATACAGAAGCTTCTCTAGGTGTCATATTAATGGAGAAATTAATATCTCTCTTGGGTGGAAATATCGGTATTTCTTTAAATACATCTTCAAACTTCTTGAGGACTGCATAATATTCAATACTTGGCACCTTATCTTTATATGTCTCTTCCATATCTGCTGCAAATATTTGACACTTTTTCCTAAAACGTTTCTTCATTTGCAAGGCTGAAACTTCTCTGATGGTTACTCCCCTAGGAATTCCCTGAACTATCCTCAAGTTCCCTTGCTCATCCAAGCAAGTAAATCCCTTATTATAACAATCTAGGATAGCATGATGCGTGTCCAACCAATCCATACCAATGAATAAATCATATGAACCCAAAGGTATGATATTCAAACTTGATCTTGTTCCTATTCCATTCATGTCCATTGGACATGCCTTAACCATCTCATTAATTTTCCTTTTAGCTCTTGTAGCTAGTTGCACTAACCAAAGTTTTCCAAGCTTGATTCTTGGAAATTGAAATCTTTCCACCATCTTAGTATCTAGATAATTATGACTAGCTCTTGAATCAATTAAAATAGCAATGGGTTGGTTGTTGATCTTTCCTTCCACTTCAATCATATGAGACTCGAAGTCAACTTGCTTGTTATCCAAAATGCATAGATCCTTGGTATATTTCTGCTCATGTCCTCCATTTTATCATCACGTTGAATATTATGAAAATTCCTCACTTTCTCAGCTCTTTGAGGACAATCCCAGTATACGTGATCTCCCCCACAACCCCAACATTGAATGGGTGGTTTCATTGGTCTTTTCCCCATTGTCTCTGTCATTTTGGCTTCTTTAGAGACTGGTTGTCTCTCGGAATTATTTATGAAGAATGGTGGCTTGGTCCCCTTCTTCCTCTGGTCCATCTTACTTTTCTTTTTGTCTTCCCATGCCTTCTAGAAATTTGGTCTTCCTCTATATTGATCATAAAGGAATTCACCTCTCCTTATGGTTTTCTCTAGTGTCTTGGGATCATCGTACTGTATCTTATCACTAATAAATGATGCCAGTCCACTCAGGTACCTCTGAATATCAACTTGTTCATCCTTGATGAAAGAAATATATTTCAACAGCTCTAAAAACCTCCTTTCATACTCATCTATGGTCATACTCCGAATCTTGAGTTCAAATAACTCCTTCATTTTCTTATCATAATATCATTTGGTTAAGTATTTATTTTGAAAATACCTTTTAAATTCTCTCTGAGTAACCTTCTTCTCATCAATATGTTGTACTTGCACAAATTGTTCCCATAACATTGATGATTTTCCTTTGAGTTGATAGATCCGAATTCTTCCTTCTGCTTGTGAGGAGTAGCTACATAATTGGAAGTACTTCCTCATGCCCAACATCCAGGTCTCTACAACCTCATCCTTCTTGTGTTCACCATCAAATATAGGAGTCTTGATCTTATTCATTTCTCCTTATAGCTCATCTACTATAGACCTCCTCTTATGCTTTCTGATAGGCGATGGACTTGAACTATTGTGTTCTCTCCTGACATAATGCTTTGGTATGGTTGTCAATCCCTATCAACACTTCTTGCTTCTCTTCTTCTTTATGAGACTTATGACTCCTACATTTTCTTGATTATGTCTCCTTGTCCATCTTCTTATCTATTATGTTCAAGCTCTACATCAACTTGATGTTGAATCCATCTTGTTTCTCCTTAGATTTCCTGTGTTTCTCATTATTATCCTTATAACTTTGGACATATTTTTGTAGACTCTTGATGGTCTCCACCAAGTTCATACTCTCCTCCTTTCCCTATTTGTGCCCATTAGATTCATTTCTTTCATTAACCATGCTGACATATAACCCCCTGACTTCATATTCATGGTTGTAAGTCATTTTTGTATCTTCCATATTGTTGATATCTATAATAATATTGTTTTTATCTAAATTTTGTTACTCTACAAAATGTGCAGTCAACAAGATTTGTTAGACTAATAATTAGGAAAACTATAAAAATTAGGCACACTTTTGTTCCATGAGAGTATCAAAATTCCTTTCATATGATTCCTTGTAAATTTAACAGTCCAATTTAATTTTATGAGTGTATATATGGAATATTCTTTCCAATACCTTTCCAATGACTACTTCCTTGCTCAATTATGAGTCTTGAGCAGACAATTATGGTCATTTGAATATTACCCTTTAATTCCTTGTGTTCACACCTTAACCAGGTGCAAATATGAACTGTAATTATGCTTCTTTGTACCTACTCTTCTGTAGTTTTGATAGGAGGCCAACTAGGTTCCTTCATCATCATATTTTGGATAATATGTCCAATTTTTACCTCTTTTGGGGTTTTGGGCTGCTAGATACAGCCTGCTAAAGTTTCAGGCCAATTAGTATTTTTGGACCTGAATGTTATAGGTACCTTCTATTCCCTCCTAAAAAATTTTAACATGCCCATAATTTTAATTTGGATCCATGGATGTCTTATATGGTTCAATATATTTCCATGGACTAGTCATGTGCCTCAATCTGATTCTTGAGCAAGAATTTATAGCCCTCGGAAGTTACATGGGCCTTGAATTTACCCCTCACTATTTGACTTGTCACTCCCTCATACTAACTCTGATTGACTAAACACTTTAGAAATCTATCACCAAATACACTGTTAGAAAGCTATCGCGAGATATTTCATTTGAACTATGAAAAAAATACTTTGGGTGCACTATTTTCTAGTAGATAAAAGCTATGTTTAGGGCCTCAACGATGCCCTGCAAAAATATAACCTGGAAAACACCGAAATTTCCAGTAATTTTTAATCCTTTCTGATAATTTTAAATAAACCCCACTGGATGGAATGCTAGCATGGCCTCCTAGTCCACCTAGAACCCCTCCATAAATTCCATGTCATCTCTCAAGCACTCCTGGCCTTTCCCTGTCGGCTCTTACTTCCTTCTTTCCTTCTCTTTCCTTTATCTCTCGACGCACTTACCTTGTGTTTCGACCCCACCGTCGAGCTTCCATGTGGAAGTATTTAATTGGGTCGCAAGGATGGGTGGCTCCCATCCCACACCCATTCTTCCCTTGTGATGCAAGAGCATTGTCAGCAAAGCACAAGCCGAAGACAGCTGGGCGCACTAGCGCGTATTTTGAAATATTTTCAATTTCAAAGATCGATGTATTAATGTAATATCTAAGAAATATTTTTGAGTTATGAACATATTTAATTATCGGAGGTTGAGCCATCGTTTAATATTAGTGGGGAATCTATTTTGTTTTATGAGATGGATCGCAATACATATCTAGAGATTTCACTCTTATATGTTTGACTCGATATTTATTCTAATAAATGTTAAGTAGTTGATAGCATTTAATTCTGATAGGATAGCATAGAGTAGTTGGAGGGAAGAACTTAATAGATTCCTTTTGTATCAGCTTTTTATTGTTTCAGAGATAGTAGTGTTGTTGTTTAATCTAACGTGTAGATTTCCATTGTAAGCCAAGAGTTGGGAGATACAAAAACATATTGTATGAATGTATGTAAGTTTCAGTTGAATAAATATAGCAGAGGAATATTGTTCCAAATGCGTGTTATTATTTGTTTGTCTGAATGAATGGTAGACTCTCTATTTATTTTCAATTCTTTGTTATTTCTTGTTCTTGTATCCATGAATGCATTACAGGATTGAACATATGAGTCACTATGAAAAGTGAATAATTTTAAATTGTTTCTCTTCTTTGAGTGAGTTCAAGGGGTGCATAGTGTCTGAAAGGAGTGTGTGACCGAGTATGTTTGGAATCAAAGATCAGGAGAGATAATGATAACTTATATGTGCAAGGAATGCCTTGACGTCCACAAGGAGTGCATGACATATTTTTCAGACTCGAAATCTCAGGAGGGATAGTGTTATTTCAGTCATGAGAGATAGAAGCAGTTAGAGAACAGTCGCAAGGAGTGTGAAGTCATCCATAGAGAAGGGGAGTTGTGGAGAAAATTTGTTGGAAGGTATGCACAGACCAGGATTTCGACTAAGTGTCGAAGAGAGTGTTTAGAGGAACCAGAGGAAACCGAGAAAGTAAAGATCAGGAGGGAGAGCGGTGGAGAATCTCCAAGGGGAGAAGTCCCTGAAGTCTTCACTAAGATTAGTGGACAAAATTAATTCCGAAAGGAAACGAACAATTCCAGAACATCAGATCTGGAGGAACTACGTGGAGGTTGGTCATAAAGTATTTTGACATTTCGGAGTTCGGGAATTTTAGAGGCTTGACAGAAGCATAAACGCGAAGTCAGAAATCGCAATTTAATCTCAGTCGTTGATCGCAAGAAGAGCACGTGGTAGTGGATTAAGATGTTTGGGAGCCAGAAGTCCAAAGGTTCACATGCGAGAGACTTAGAGTCTCACGAAGTAGCGAAACCCAAACCATTCTAGAGCCAACAAATCTGAGGGGACACGTGGCGGAAGCCCAAAGACTTGAAGGAGCGCGTTTCAGGAAAATTCAAAGGGAGAACTCGAGATATCCCCAAATTCTAAATCGTGAAGAGATAAGACCTATGGTCATAGCCGTGGTCACTTGGGGAAAAAGGGGCATGTGCGTGTGTGTGTGCACTATATTTTTGGGTATCTGCGAGGCTTGAATAGTCACTCTGATTTAGTATTTCGAACAATCCAAGACCAGGAGTTCAAGTAGCCCTTTGGAGGGAAGGGGGTCTGCACCAGAGTGGTATCAGAGTGAATACAAAATTGATTTCTGTAGAAATAGGAGTAGGATGATATCGGAGAGGGGTATTAGAAGCGTCAGTGCAATGTCGCCTAGAAGACGTGCTGAGACACCCATAGCCAACAAAGCTATGGAAAGGGAGATGAGAGAACTGCATGCGAGGCTGGATTCCATGGAGATAGCACAAATGAGAGCACCTGATGTTGGATATGTCAGCGAGGCAAAAAATGAAGAAGTAGAAGTCAAAGAAGCGAAAATTGAGGATGCTATAGAAGAATTCTTATTGAAATTGGTTTTCAAATTGGGAGCCAAAGCAAATATCGACGTCCCTATGTATGAAGGAAATTTAGAAACAGAGGAATTGCTTGATTGAATATGAATCATGGAAAATTATTTTGACTATGAGGATGTCGAAGAGGAGAAAAAGGTGATACATGTTGTCACTAGGTTAAAAGGACATGTGGCACTATGGTGGGATGAAGTGCAGGCCAACAAAAGGAGTAAAGGAAAACAAAAGATCAAGAGTTGGGATAGGATGGTCGCCAAGCTAAAGGAGAAATTCATGCCCAGGGATTACCAGATATATTCATTCAGGAGGATACAGAACTTGAGACAAAGAGGGATGACTGTGAAGGAGTACACAAAGGAGTTCTACAAATTGAACATTAGAGCTGGCTAGATAGAGAGAGATGAGGAGAAGGTTGCCAAGGATATCAATGGCCTGAGATACAATATCCAGGAAAAAATCAGTATGGAGACTGTCAAGACAGTAGAGGATGTGTATCAAATTGCGCTGAAAGCAGAAGAGAATTTTACTAGGAAGCAAAGTCAACAAAACAGAGGTCGAAGCTTGAACAGAGGCAAAGGAGTTTCCCAAGATAAAGTACAGAAGCCCAAAGATGAGGCGAAGAAAACACATATCCACTCTGAGAGAGGAGGAAGTTCCCGAGGAAGACAAGGTGGTGGTAGAAACTCTTTTCCTAGAGGAAGAGGAATAGGCAGAGGAGGAGAAGTAAGGTGTTATGCCTGTGGGAAAATAGGGCATATATATTAGGATTGCCCCGAGAGGAAGAAAGGAGGTGAAATCACATTTCAAAAGAGCAGAAACGAGATGTTGAGGAAAAAGTTGCAGAGGATGCGAAATCCTTGATGATGAAGAAGGTTTTTTTGAAGCAAGATCCAGAGACACAAAATCCAACACAGAGGAACAATTTCTTTAGAACAGTTTGCAAGACAAAGGACAGGGTTTGCAAGGTGATAATTGACAATGGGAGCACTGACAACCTAGTATCCATGGAGATGGTGGAGAAGCTAGAGCTGGAGACAATTGTACATCCGACGTCGTATAAGGTCTCATGGTTGCAGAAAGGCCATCAAGTAACAGTCACTCAACAATGTCTGGTTAAATTTAAAATAGGAGGATATAGGGATGAAATTCTATGTGATGTGATTCCCATGGATGTATGTCATGTTTTATTGGGAATACCATGGAATTAGGATAGGAATTTCATTCATGATGGGAGGAAAAATACTTACACCTTAGAGAAGAATGGTAGGACACACATGTTACTTCCAATTGAAGAAAAGAAGGTGAAGGAGGAAACTAGCGTGAGCGTACTTCTCATGAGTGGGAAGGAACTCCTGAATGAAGTAAAGAAGGAACATGAGATGCAGTTTATTGTAGTGAGGAAACCGAGAGCTATCCTTGTTGGTACTTCAATGGAAGATTTGCCTGAGGATGTTCAGGAACTACTAGAGAATTGCACTGACATTGTTGTGGATGAGTTGCCAAACTAATTGGCACCTATCAGAAGTATCAGTCATCACATTGATTTGGTGCCAGGAAAAATCCTGCCAAATAAAGCAGCGTACAAGTTGACACTTCAATAGAATGAGGAGGTGAAGAGACAGGTTCATGATCTATTAAACAAAGGCTTGGTCAGAGAAAGATTGAGTCCATGTGCAGTGCCGACTGTATTAAGTCCGAAGAAGGATGGAGGATGGAGAATGTGTACAGACTCAAGGGCCATAAACAAGATCACCATCAGATACAAATTTTCATTTCCAAGGATCGATGACTTGATGGATTGCCTAAGTGGAGCTAACTATTTTTCAAAGATAGATTTGAAAATTGGATATCACCACATAAGGATGAGAGAAGGTGATGAGTGGAAAACAACATTCAAGACAAATGAGGGGTTGTATGAATGGCTTGTTATGTCATTTGGCTTAATGAACGCCCCAAATACTTTTATGAGGATGATGAATGAAGTGTTGAAAGATTTCATTGGCAAGTTCGTGACTGTATATCTGGATGATATGTCGGTCCTTAGCAAGACTAAACAGGATCATTTGAGACATTTGACGTTGGTGATGTAGAGGTTGCAGCAAGAGAAGTTGTTGATTAATCTGAAAAATTCATCTTTCATGAAGATAGAACTCATCTACTTGGGTTTTGTAATTTATTCAAATGAATTGAAGATGGATCCCGAAAAGTTGAAATAAATCAGAGAATGGTCGTCACTAAAGAATATCTTTGAGGTGAGAAGCTTCCATGGATTAGCAAGTTTCTATCAGAAGTTCATCAAATATTTTAGTGAGATTAGTGCTCAAATGATGGATACAGTGAAGAAAAGACACAAGTCTTTCAAATGGACAGAAGAGGCTGAGAGGAGCTTCAACATATTGAAGGAGAAGATAACGGAAAAAAATATTCCAGTCCTACTGTATTTCAGAAAGACATTTCAGGTGAGATGCGACGTGAGTGGAGTTGCAATTGGAGCGGTCTTAAGTCAAGACAA
>JASDQU010191016.1:0-14301 GCA_032191745.1 Picea mariana
TTAGTTAATGATGAAAAATACTTATCAACATCACAACTTGTTGGATAGTTGGTTGTCCTTGAATTTGTTGGATAGATGGTTGTCATTGATATCAACGGATGTGATGGGCACATTTGAAGAAGTCTACAAGAATCCCCAGAGGTGTGGTCATGAAGCTTGAAGTTGTTTGAGGAATAAGGACATGAAGGACAATGTAAATGTAGGTAACACACTCATATATGGATAGTCATCATCACATCGTTTCCAATGGTAGGTGGTACGTCACGTAGTTCCTCACGGTTGAGGAGTTGTGAGGTCATGAATTTGGAAGCCCTGAAGAATGGTTAAGAAGCGCCTAAACAATTACAACAAGAAGTTACAAGTCATTAATTAAAGGATAAAGTGGTTATAACAAGAAAGTACAGGTCGACCCTAAATTTAAGGAAATAAGTCACATGGAAAGGTATAAAAACACCTCAAGAAGTATCTCATGTGTACATTAACTTACACAAGTTTATTGAATATCTTCTATATGAGCAAGTGATCTATTGGCGAATCTGAAATGATGAATTTGAGACAGCGAAAGAGTAAGGACTTCAAAGTTTCAATATTGCAAAGGAGAGCAAGGGTTTTCTGATAAACCCTAATTTGGATGACCCCCGCAGGTGAGGTTACTGGTGTCCCACGAGGCACCCCCACAGGTTGTACGTCTCTTGTCCCGCGAGGCTCTGCATGATGCATGGGTTAGTCCCGCGAGGCTTTGCGTGTTGCATGGGTTAGTCTCGTGAGGCTGAGGAAAATTTGAGAGGGATGCTTGTACCAGGTTGTTGATACAGAGGAAGGTTTGCAGGGCTATAACATAATGCACCAGGTTAGATAAAGGTTTAAAGGTATGTCTATATGCATGTTTTGAGGGTTACATATTGATCATATTATGGCACATGCTTAAGGCATGTCTTTGTGATTTTTGGTATATGCCTTGAGGCACATCTTGGATACTTGGCATATAGTTTGCTTTATGGTATATTCTTGAGGAATATCATGAGTGGTATGGCACATGTTTGAGGTACATCTCTTGGTACATGTTTGGTGATGTTATGGTACATGCTTGAAGCATGTCTTGGTGATGTTGGTACATGTTGAGACACATCTTGGTGATGTCATGGTACATTGTTAGAGACGTATATTGGATATCTTGGTATTTGGTTTGGTATATGTCATGGTGATGTTATCACATCTTATGGTTCTTGGTTTAGGTACTTTATTGATGATATCTTTTTGTGCATAGTGTTTGGCATGATTGAGACATATCATGAGTGATATGGTATATGGATGAGACACATCTCATAATACATGGTTTATGGTATATCTTGGTACATGCATGATATGGTACATGTTTTGGTACATAGTTGATGTACATGGTATGGTATAGGTTTTGGTACATGGTTGATGTACATGGTATGGTACATGTTTTGGTACATGCATGATATGGTACAGGTTCTGGAACATGGTTGATGTACATGGTATGGTACAGGTTCTGGTACATGGTTGATGTACATGGTATGGTGATGGTTTTGGTATCTATGTGAGTGGATCTGGTTATAGTTGTTTGATGATGATATATCAATGACAATGACATTGACAATGAAAATGATGGTGACAAGTTGGATGATTGGTTGATCATCAGTTTTAGGTTGATGTGATAGTGACGGTTAGAGGTTGATGTGATAGTGACGGTTAGAGGTTGATGTGATAGTGACAGTGACAGGTTGGATGACAAGTTGATTACAGGTTGATGAGATAATGACAGTGATAATATCAGTGGTAGTGATAGGTTGAGTCTACACTTATATTTCAGGGAAAAAGGATGGGGCAAGGAAAGGGGCTTGTAGCCTCCTTTCGGTTGGATCTAGAGAACACGAGGAGTTGGATATTCCTTAAGGTTGGAGCATGTAAACTAGGGGGTTGGAGCCTACTTCTAGTTGTAGCTAGAGAATTCATGGAGTTGTAGATTCCTTCAGGTTGGAGCCTGTAAATAGGGGGTTGGAGCCTCCTTCCAGTTGATGCTGGGGAACTGAGAAGTTGGTGCTTCCTATGAATGTATTCTTGATATATATAAGAAAGAATTATGTGGTTTTCTCCCATTTGGGTTTCCACATAAATTCGGGTATATTGTGTATTTGTGGTTATTTATTATGCACTGGTGAATGATACTATTTATGATGAAATGATATATTGAATGCATAAGTGATAAACTATTGACTATTGTTGATAAAGTTTGATTTTATATATATTGTGATTGAAAGTGGTAAAAATTTCTCATACTGATTCACCCTCCCCTCTCAGTATTCCAACACAACTGATTGGAAATAAATATTTCATTAGTAGATTTGTTTATGATCAATTTCAAGATTTGCAAAATGATTTTGGTTATAAGGTTAAAGTAAATCGTATTGTTGAAAATCAAAATGTGCATCCATCTTATACTCCTATTGACATTATGTATGAGAATTTATATGAGGACTTAGGTAATTTGCATTATGTTACTTCTCAAGAAATAATTGAATATAGGAATAGAGAAAAATCTTTGTGTTGTAGATATAAATCTGAAAATTCTGGGCATTTATTTAGAAAAGAAACCAACTCTGAACAATTAGTAAAGGAACTAATGGTGCAACAAGTTTCTCCCCATGAATTTCAGAGTATAGAACCTTCATTTAATAAGTATAAATCTAAGTATTTTAATTTTCATGAAGGCCAATTTGTTGCCCAAAATGTTGATCTACTACCTTCTTTTCTTGAGGATAAATAAATTAAGCATGTTGTTTTCTTAAAAGGTCATGAAGAGTTAATTACACCATTATCATCTACATAAATATTTAGTAATCCACATGTGGATGATGAATATGAAGATTCAGATAATGAATATTGTAAGGATATATTGCTGCCATATATTCTTGTTCATGAAACTGTTGTCCAAATCTTTTTGAAGACTCAACTATTGATAAAGAAGGGAATAATTTTTCATTATCATTTACAAAGGTTTATAACAACTCACATATTTATGATGAATATGGTGATAGTGATTTTCAGAACTCATCATCCACTTCAGTTTCAATAAAATAAGATTTAAATTCACATTCATTTGAAAAGGTTTTTGCTCATAACTTATGTCATGAAATTTTTTCTCAAAGAATTAATGGTCAGGTTAAATATCAAACAAAAAATTGTGTGGTTGATGGAAGCATTGAAGAACAAAACAATTCTCAAGAAACACCTTCATAAATTTTGGGTAATCAACCTAAGTATGATGATTATGTAGATTTCCATAAACAAGAATATTGTATTTCTCTTTTATCATTAACAAAATTTTCCACTAAAGATACAAAAGGGTTTGATACATGATAATATGTTTTATAATGATGATTTACCCTTATATTTTCTTCATGATTATAAAATAGATGTAAAACTTGATGACGATTCAAATTCTTTGATATGTGATGAGCAACTTAGAAGTATTGGTATAATACTAATCCTTTCTCATTATTTTAACATACAATATGATAATGAAAGTATACCTCAATGTTTACAAGATAATGATTACATAAGGGACTATGTTGAAATTTTTTGTCAAAGCTCACGGACAGACAACGTCATACAACTAAGACAAATATTGAAAAGGTTTGAAGGGATAACAAGTGAAGGAGATATCCTACAATGTTTTGAAAGAGAGGAAGATGTCAACAAAGACACATATGAGGTAGAGAGATGCATAGTTGCAACTAGTTTTCCACTTTATGAACATAAAGAGGATATATTTATACATAACTTAGTGAACGACAAGCTTCATATTAACAAATTTGAATATCCAATTGGAGCTTGGTTGGAGTCTGTTCCATAAAAAACATCAATTGCTTCCAAACATTTAAATGCACTGCTTGTGGGTTGTAAGTATAAAATTTGTTTTTAGGTTTGGTCATCATTATGCAAGTTGATTATTTTTTTCTTGACCAAAGACCTTCAAAGTTTTCTTTTTGTGAACAAAATTATTTCTTGGTTATATTGGAAATCTGATTTTACCTAACTTGGCTACTTTTAATAGTTAGGGTAGGAACATATTTACATAAATAAAAAAATTTGAAAGCAACAATGTAGTTGTTGATTATACATACTTTAGGGTTTTAGAATTTACCTTTTAATAATCATAGTTAGGAATTTAAATAAAATAAAATATAATAAAGGATATAACATAAATTTTTTGTCTCAATCATTATAGTATTCTTGGTTTCAATGATATCCTTGAAGGATGAATTTATCCCAAGTATATTGTCATGATGAAACTGGTAAACATCTTTAAAAGATTACTTTTCCTCATAATTAGGTTGAAAGGCATGTTTTTTTTGTAATCATGTCCTAGGAGATGATTGGGTTGTCAAATTTCAAAACTGCTCATCTTAACTTACCCAAGGTTTCATATCCACATATAACTTTAAAGAATAACTGGACTATGTGGATAGATAATGTTAAGGATGCAAGGATGGACATGTTTAAATGATTATACTTTATTACATGGGCATATCCAACTCATCTTCACTTACAAGCATCATCCCTTTGTGTTTTAAAACATATTGATTGCCCCCATCTCAACATGCTTATAGCATAAATAAAAATAAAATGAAAAATAAAAATTGAGATTGTGAAAGGAAATTCAATTGGGAAATGAAGGTACCTCTACTAGGGCTATGAATGCTTGCTAGCAACGAAGCAAGGTATGTGATGCTGGGGTGACTACACCATAGGATATAAGAGAGGGTGCTCATATGCATATTTGCTTTTATACTCCATCATTAGAAGTCCCTTTAGACTTAGCCCTATCTCAACACATTTTGATCATGTTATTGGTAAATGAAACCTCATCAATCATTGCTTTGAGTAAAATAGAGAACAAATAGGGATTTGATATTCAAGCCTAACCTATTGTGATTGATTATTCTAAGCAACATCTAAGTAGACTGAAAACTAAGAAAACCCGGTCTTCATCTTTCATAACCAAACTCATTGCTTTTAGTTCACTTATATTTTCATTCATCATTAGCTTTATCATTCTTACTATAGATTCATTTATATTGGGAGAGAAAGATTTTTTTTTCCTACATTATGCTTTTATTTTCCTGTAGTAGAGGTTCATTTTGTAGTAGAGGTTCATTTTCTTGCATTTAATCCATTAGGACTTAATCTATACATTAGGGTTTTGTTTCATTTATTTTGTAAATAGTTTATAAATTTTTGAAATAGAGGGAGAGTTCTTTCATTTGAAATCTGCAAGAAAAATATGATTTATAGGGATGCTTGTTTTGCTACTATATATGTAAATGTTAAATATATTTTCTATAAAACGATAACATGTGACTAACTTTTGTTTCCTGTGGAATGGTCTTTCCAACAAAAAACATAAAGCTTTGTAGGTATAAATTCGTATGAACATGAAGGTGGGATATATAGCAAATAATGTGAAGACAAAGCACATAATTGGTTTTAGGATGATATATGACTCCATGCCTAATGAAAGAAAGCATAAGTCTACGGTTCTTGGTGCCTCATAGGAAGCCACCATCCTCTAGTTGGAGACAAATGTTGTAGCTTAAATTGTCTCTCTAATCGTTTTTTCAAATTTTGCTAATTCTCGCATTTTGACATTCCTTTACTTATCTTAAAACAATTCCAAATTCAAATAATGCTTTCTCTTTATTCCTTTATTTTTCCAGAATTTTTTTTTTCAATTATATTATCAAGATATAATTTTTTTACATCTCGATCTCCACACAGAGATTTCATCACAAAAGTTGTCACGTCAAAATGAGACTTCATAGTCTTTGCAGTAATAGAAAAAATTATAAGTGTCCAGTATTCAACCTCTACTCTATGCCTTGTAGGACCACCAGGTCTGATATAAACAAAACATCTAGTATTCAAAAGCTAGTAGATATTCTAATCCATAACAAGACAAAAAAAAATTGTATATACCACCCCAATTGAAGTTATGTATGCAGGAGAAAACTAGTGAACTCTAATCTATTTTCTAGGCCCTTCCACTCCATCTATCCAAAGGTGATAGAACAGATAATCTTCAATTTCTTTCAGAGCCTTCTTAGAGAGGATGTCCGCTTCAACATTAAAGGTCTTGTAGATATGCTAGAAATTTAAGGATCTAAAATTCTTTGACAAAGTTCTGGTTCTCTTCTTCCATGCTTCCAAAGCTGGGACCTGGAGTTTTCCTTTATCAAGAAGCCAGTCAATAATGACTTTCGAGTCTCCCATAATATGAATCCCTGAAATATCAAGCCAATGTGCAATAAACAAAGTTGCCCATGCCCCAAGAAGCTCTTCTTTTGTATTTGTGCCTCTGCCTCCAAATAAAGTCCATTTTATAACTTCTTTATCCAAAGATTTTATAACCCCACCTGCTCCGCATTTACTTCCATCCATCTTCGTTGCACCATCAAACCATGCTAAGGAAAATCCTCTTTCTTGTGTAATCAAACAAGCCCTTGGAAGTATGTCTTTCTGAGCAACTGTTGTGAATCCATAATTTTAATCATATTGCTCCAGATTCGTGAAGTTCCAGATACCTGGAAAGTGGACGATCTGAGCCAGGTAGCCACTGATCTGTTCTTTAAATATTTTCCATGGATGACCCTATGCCAAATACCATTTCCATTTAATACTCTCCAGAAGGTATTAGCAGCCAAAGATTTGCTAAAGTCAAAGATATTCCTGATACCCTAGCCTCTGAAAGATTTCGGGAGTGCTATATGTTCCCAGTTACACAGGTGAATCTGGAAGGACTCGTTATTATTTTTCCATAGAAAATTAAACATCAATTTTCTTAGAATATTTAGAACCGACACATGAACAACTGCAAGAGATAACCAATAAATTGGTTGACTTACCAATACCGCCTTTAAAAGAGTGAACCACTCTCCAATAGAGAGCCACCGAAAGCACCAATTACTAATTCTTTTTCAACTTTTTTGATCAGCCACCCCCAATCTTCACTACGTTGGAGACCAGATTTTATAAAAAAGCCCAAGTATTTAAATCCCTGTTCCAGATCCAGAAAATTATATGGAAAAATCCCCTTAAAGGGAAGCAACTCCGAGTCAGTGAGTCCATCCTTATGAAAAGTAGATTTTGTAGCATTTATAGCTAAGCCCGATGATGAACAGAAGCACTTCAAGAGCTTGTCGATTTTCCACCATTCTTGCATGATTTCATTGGTCATAATGACCACATCGTCTACAAAGAGTATGTGCAAGATCCTCATTGTTTGTGAAACTTTTACACCAATCAATAACCCTGCATTCTGACTATCTTTCAATAGTAAACTCAGTGCTTCCATAACCAGGATAAAAAGAAGAGGCGAAAGCGGACAACCTTGTCTGATACCTCTTTCACTTTTAAAAAACTCTTATGCCTCTCCATTTATCAGAATTGAGAAAGTAGTGGAGATAACACATCCCATAATCTAGTTCGTCATATTTTGTCAAAGCCCAATCTGAAGTAGAATTAATCGGAGTAGATCCCAATTTATGCAGTCATATGCTTTTTGTAAGTCCAATTTTAACACTGGGGCCTTTGTATTCTTCCTCTTTATACTATGTATGCATTCATGAACAATGCCAATGGCGTCTTGAATCTGTCTTCCTTGGAGGAAGCCCAACTGCTCTTCAGAGAGCGATCTCGATAGAATAGGTTTTAATCTATCCGCTATAATCTTGGAAGTGATTTTGTAACATAGATTACAAAGCGAGATAGGTCTAAAATCCCCAAACATTTTGGGTTTGTTTACTTTGGGTATCAGTGTTATGAAAGTTGAATTTAATGCTCCAGGGACAAAACCTTTTAATCTGGATTCTTCCACCATCTCCAATAGATCATCTCCAACTAAATCAAAAAATTCCTTGAAAAACTCCATTGTCCAGCCATCCGGGCCAGGACTCTTGTCTACTTTGAAATTTTTTAGTACCTTAAATATTTCCTCTTTTTCAACAGGCTTGTAAAGTATTCTAGCTTCTGTATTGTCCACCATACATTGATATAAAGAGACCACTTTAATCAACTTTATTCCTTATCCATAACAATCGACCAATTAATTTTTGCTACTTAAAATCAATATTTAACCTATACAATCTATTAAGACCAAACAAAGTTTAATGAGATTTTATATAAACCGTGATTAAACTCATTTACCGATCCCATTACTTATGGATAACCTTCGTAATGAACTTCATGGAAACTTCCATAACATAAATATTTCATGTGTTTCCTCACATAGTTTATCCTTGAAAGTTAATAAAATGAAGGAATTGTATTGTGGATGGTCATGATAAAGGCCACACCTTTGCACCTTATGATAGGTGAGAAGAGTCTCCCATTCCACTTTATTATAGTCACATGGTCTAAAAATAATTAAGCTTAATTAAAATGAATGTTTTACAATTTATATTTATTAAAAGTTTATGTTCCACATAATAAATTTTATTGTGATTGGGCATTATTTTTAAAAGCCATTTACCCTTAAAGTTAATCTTCATCCATTTATTTTCATGATCTTGAGGTTCATGAATGGTTACCTTATATCAAAATATTATAACTTGTCTCAAGGTAAATTGCATTCATCCTTATGGTCTCAAGGGTTAGATTTTTATTAAATTGGTAAATGGAAAGTATACTGTTGTACACCAATGGAATTTTTAATTTAAAAACTCTTATCTGTTCAATGATTTATTATAATGAATATTTTATGGCTTACATAGAGCCCTTTAATGGATTTCTCAATTATAAAATTCGAGATCTCCATCAATGTTAATCCATTGTTTCTATGCACCATTAAATTAGTTTTATATTAACAAATAAAACAAAGAGTGACATTTATTAAAATAGATTTGTGAAAAAGGTTTATATTATTTAATGACTTGCATCATGTCATTTTGTAGGAATAACAAGCGTAGGGAGTTTTTGGGCATTGAGGACGATCTTAAAATGCGCCCACATCTACTTCCGAAATTATTGCTAGTCGTCCATCTACGAGTTTCTAGATCCGTTGGATCTTTTGGGAACCTACAACGAAGGTTGTATTATGTGTGTAGTTGGCTCAATGTGTTTCGTGGTTCATATACCCCGAGAAAATTCACTTAGTTACTTTGGTAGGTAAGTTATGCGTTAAATTTAGGAGTAGTTACAAGAGTGAAGGATTATTCTTACAATGGAATAGACTCTCCCTACAACACTAAGTAAAGAAATTTATCTCCATACATGGCTACACTGATGTATCACTTGAAGATTCAACATTGTATCACCTGAAGATTCAACATTGCTCTGCATTGTGGCCAATCTACTTATGAGTGTTGGTATTGAAAGTACAACCATGGAAATTTGTAAATGACATTTTTAACAAAAAAATTATTTTAGTCGGAACATTAATGCAAGAACTTGCGAGTTTATCAAATCCACATCAACCTTAACTTGCTTCCGCAAGGTAGTTACACTAAGGAAACCCTAACTATCATTGAAAAGGGGTAAAAGGAAAATTATGGGGATTTAAAGTGATCAATTGGGGAAGGAACGAAGGACAACCTTTTGTTCTGGTCGAAAGTCTCTAAATATCATGAAAAATCTGTAATGATTTTCTGTATAGTTGTAATATGAAGAGAGGATTCATCCCTTTATTCTCTTCAGTTTGTAACTTTCTTATGTTTATCTCAATCCTTATCTCAGTTGTTTAGATGCATTTCCAGAATCAGGTTAGGAAGTTACAATGATTTGAAGAATGTCTGACATGTTCAACATCTTAATTTGTATTTGGTTTCTAAAACCTTCATTAAAGTTCAAATTGTGTCTACTTATTCCATGAGTGATATTCATTATCTCATGATGCTGCATTAATCTTTGCTTTAGTGATAATAACAATTTTTAAAACAGAAGTTTACGTGGAAACGGTGGCCTGGTGCACACCTCACTGGACATGATTTTTGGTATTGGTTGTTTAGATTCTCTCAAAATACATTTAAATAACTGTATAGTGCATATCCATTGATAGTGCATATTCTTCGAAGTTGAAATATTAATCAACTTCCACCCTCTATTAGTATTGATACTTCTATTTGTTTTACTTTAAATGTGACACGCTAATATTTGAAGTAAATTATGTATTTCTTCCATCTTTTATTTTGATAACTTGGTAAATGGAGATTACGGTGCCTTGTCTGATTAGATAAATTGTGTATTTTTTTTATTCATATGTTTATTCATATTTTACATGACCTTTCCTTTTTTATATTTATTTTATTCCTTTATGTACGTATGATCATTATTGAATATCTTATACATAAGGGTTTCCCTCCTCTGGATTTTGGATTCTTCCAAGAAATCCTAAAGCGGGGAGGCTTTATCTAAGCCTCATAAGGTGCCTTGGCATTGTTCCCTTACCAGGAACAATACTAAGGAATAACAAACCTCGTCTTCCTAATAATGTGGAATCATGGTAGGTCTTCCCTGATGATGAAAACATTTGTGCTTTTATTCAAAATGAGCCGTATAAACCAAAGGAAACAATTTATCTTGAAGATAATACAATTTCTAAGGTCTTGACTCCTCTCGATAGCTCATTCTCAACTAGTGATGTTAGGAACAATAAAGATCATAAAGAAGAGGACTTGAAGCAGAAAATAGGAGATATCATTCCTGTGAACATTGGAACTCAAGAACATCCAAAAGTTTTAAAAATTGGATCCCAATATTAAGAATATGAAAAGAAAAAATTCATGGATTTATTCTGTGAATTTAGAGATGTTTTTGCTTGGTCTTATGAGGATCTTCATCATTTTGATCCTAGTTTCATCCAACATGCTATTCCAATTAAGGAAGAAGAAAAACCTATTAGGAAAAATTAAAGACCCATCAACCTTGCTCTTGAAGCTACAATTAGAAAATAAGTGGAAAAGTTAATAAACACTCATATAATATTTCCGGTTAAATATTCCGAGTGGGTATCTAATCTGGTTCATGTATGGAAAAAGAATGGTGACATTTGTTTGTGTGCTGAATTTCGTGCACTTAATAGAGCTAGCATTAAGGATAAATTTCTCCTTCCTATTATGGAAATGATTTTGCAAAAGTAGCAGGATCACAAATGATGTTCTTACTTGACATTTTTTCAGCTTATAGTCAAATCAGAGTAAAAAGGACAAACACATATAAAAAAACTTTTACGACTCGATGGGGCACCTTTTCTTATGAACGGATACCTTTTGGATTATCTAATGTAGGTGTCAGTTTTTAAAGAGTTATGCAGATATATTTTGATGATCTTATTGGTAAAATAATTCAGATCTATCTTGATGACTTAACTATTTACTCAAAAAATCGATCAGATCATTTCGATCATCTTTAAAAAGTCTTTTCGCGATGCATAAAATTTGGCATGTCTCTAAATCCTTCAAAATCTGTTTTTGGCATGACTCAAGGTAAACTTCTCATTCACATTATTTCAGATTCAAGGATCAACATTGATCCTGAGAGAGTTACCGATATTTTAAATCTTCTAGCCCCTACATCTAAAAAGGAAATTCAATCTTTTATGGGCATGATTAACTTTGTTAGAAAATTTGTTTCTAATTTCACTTTAATGGTTAAGCCTATTCATAACATGTTGAAACAGGATCAATTTTTTTTCTTAGATGGAAGAGGTCGAAAAATATTTTTTAGGAAGTTAAAAAGAAATCAGTTTCGCACCAGTCTCGGCGAAACCAGATTTTGACAAACACTTTATTATGTATACAAACTCAACATAAGAAGCAATTTCTGTTGTTTTTCTACAAAATGATGATCAAAACAATGAACATCCTATAACTTACATGAGTAAGATCCTATTTGATGATGAAATCAAATATTCTCTTATTGAAAATCATACTTTTTTCTCTTGTTAAGGTTATAGAAAAAGTATGCCACTTTATTCTTGGCAAGCATACACAAGTAAAAATACCTTTACCTGCTGTCAAGTTTTTACTTTCAAAAACTCATCTTTCAGAGAAACTTGCACAATGGCTTGCAAAAATCCAAGAACATGATTTAATGATCACAACATAAAAAACAATCAAGGGACGAGATTTAGCACTTTACTTGGATCAACATCCAGAACCAAGTGATTCTTCTGAAAGTGATGAAAATGCCTTATCAACACTGTTTTTTTAATTGAAAATTAGAATATCGATCTTGTTGAACATCCTTGGTATAAGGACCTTATTTATTATTTGCAATTCTAAAAGTGTCCTAATTACCTAGAATCTCATCAACACAGGAGGCTCTTCCTTGAAGTATCTAGATATCTAATCTTAGGAAATTCTTTATTTCGAAGATTTGTTGATGGGTTGTTGTTACAATGTATAGATGGTACAACAACTCAAAAAATCTTGAGAGAAATCCATGGATCAACAGATTCAAACATTCATATTGGTGGTCACTTTGCGGTGAAATCCGTTGCCTTTAAAATTTTAAGAACATGGTATTTTTGGCCTGACATTTTTAGGGATTCTTTTAAATTCACAAAGGCTTGTGATAAATGCCAAAAAATTTATGGTAAACAACAATTTTCTTTCATACCATTGCAACCTATTATTCTTGATTTTACATTTTCTAAATGGGATTTAGATTTCATTGGCCCTATCAATCCTCTATCTTTTGTTGGACATATTTTTATACTTACAACGACAAATTACTTTACTAAGTGGATTGAATATGTACCACTCATGCGTGCATAAGATGAGCAGGTCACTTCTTTCTTGGAATCTAACATCTTTTCTCATTTTGGTCTTCCTATTGAAATTATTTCAGATAATGTACCAACTTTCATTTATGCAAAATTCACTCAATTTCTTAGTACATTTGGTGTGAGACATTTTACTTCTTCTACCTATTATCTGCAAGGAAATGGGTAAGATGATTCCACTAATAAGAAATTGGTCAAAATTTTAAGGAAGATTATAGATGATAAACCCCACCAATGGCACACATTACTCACATATGCACTTTGGGTAGATCGAACCATTACGAAGTCTAGCACTTGTCATACCCCATTCCAACTATGGCCAGGAAGTTGTTATGCATATAGAACTTGAACTTGACTCTCTTCGATAAGCATTTTAGGATGAATAATTGAATACGACAAATATTTCTGAAAGAATAAATGCTTTGCCTGACTTGGAAGAACAAACAAACCATGCTCTGGAAAATCTAAGGAAAAGGCAAAAAAATGTTAAAAAATATTTCAATAAGAAAGTGAAATCTATTATTTTGGGGGTTGATGAAAAAGTGATGCTTTGTTATTCTACACACATTGATAAAGAGAAACATTCAAAAATTCATAAGCTTTGGCTGGGTCCTTGCAAAATTGCCTCTGTCATAGGTAATAGTTCATACTTATTAAAATACATGGAAGAGCAATTATTTTCATAGACAACAAATGGTTCACATTTAAATTATTATGTCGAACCAAGATGATTTGATTGATTACATTTCTAATTCTTTCTATATATACTTCTTTTTCAATTTTGTTTATTTTATTTCTATATTTGAACAATTATCCTTCACTTGTTGTTGTCTAGTTTAACTTTCATTTTTAATTTTTTTTATTAGCTTTGAACTTTTCATTTCCTTTGGTAGTATTTTTTAGTCAAGTTGGATCAATCAAGCCACTTATTTTATCATGCTGACTACAAAATTTTGTAGATATTCTTTGAAATTGATAAGAATAGAAAATACAAATGATCTTCTTTCGATTCATAGCTCTACTCATGTAGTAGTTTCCTATGCCTACAGGTTTCTTTTTTCAAACATGATGACAAATATTTTCCCATTTTATTCTTTCCTATTCTTTCCTCGATACAGTTTTTTTTTGCAAGAGAATATCAGAGAAATTATTGATAGTTTCTAGCAAAGTATGATTCCTCCAAAACCAAAGATTATTTGATTCTAGCTAACTAAAAATTGCCTACCCTGTGGAGTCACTAGATGTTGACTTGCAAACTTGTAACTAGACACTAGCCTACATTGTTAGAAGGAATATAATAAAGGCTTATTAATAAATACGACTATTAGGTGGGACCCCCTAGTAAGAAAATACAAATAATGATAAAGTGCTAATTCTGCACTTGCTCTTGGAAGTTAATGATGTCATTCAATTTTACTTCATTTTAGGAGAGTCATCTTGTTGCATCAGTGGTTATCAATGTGCATTTACATGCATGGTTGTTGAAGTAATGGTGG
>JASDQU010191024.1:9267-20141 GCA_032191745.1 Picea mariana
AGAGTGGACAAGAACCATCGAAGAAGCAATGAGCCATTAGAAGGGAATGTGGAGACCATGGAATTTGCACACAAAGACAAGAACTAAAGAGCTATAATTTGTACACAAAGACAATAGAAACCCTAGAATCATACCACGCAGATACCTGGATAAATATGTGTTTATGGATTTACATTAAATATAGTTCTGTGATTCTCTGCATATACTACAAGAGTGATATTAGGGTTAACGGATAACCACCCAATGAACCAGATTCGACAGCTAGATTGGACTCTAGTACAGATTCAGTAGCTATAGTAGGTGAACAACAAATTCACCCACGCAGTAGAATTTTGGCTTCATAGTATTGTGGCAGGATTCATCACAGAGTTTGCAGCAGACACAATAAAGTCATACAGCGCAACTGAGCAAGAATTTCTACAAGGACCTAGAGGGAGGTATATTCGATCCCTGTATACTTCTATTAAGATACTTCTATATAACAAAGGTGTAATGAAAATGGAATCAGACAGTTAGACTTCCCTGCGTGCATGGGGGAAGGGGGGAAGCGCTGATAGAAAGAGGAGGAATGGAAGGAGGGTAGGATAAATAGAATAAGGAGGAGGAACCCTTGGACCTGATCTCAATGGATGACGACCAGCTCAAGTGGATCTTGGTGACATCAGGAATGATGCATAGCGAAGCACCCTACCAATATAAGATAAACACCAAGAAGACAGCCATAGACGAAAGTGAGGTCTTGGCGAGAGATGAGGAAGAGGTAGAGGATCTCTGGGTTGTGGAGTAGATTAAGGAAATCCTGCATGCCACCTATGAGAGGAAAACAAGAGGCCCAAGAACGGGAGGAGAATAAAACCACCACTTTCACATCAATGTTAGTGTGGAACCCATAAACCCATGTGTGACCAATACACCATAGAGAACACCACCGTTTAGGAAACCAAATTTTAGAGGAAGTCCAACAACAGGAAGTACATATACACAAGGAGCGACAACTGGAGGAGCTACTTTAGGTAATCTTAGTCAAGTATCCACACCGCGCAGAGCATGCAGTAGTTCAATACTCAAAATGGTAGGACACGACCCTACTATCAGATCACCATAGTTTCGAGGAGAAGCATCAGGAGACCCTGAGAAGCATCTATTCATTTGTGCCAAGATTTGGGAAGCAAAGAAGATCACTAATGAAAACACCAAAATCACACTAAGAGACCGCACACTAGACTGGTACATGAGTCTAGACATGAACAGTTCTCCCAAGACGACAAGGACACTGGACGACAATAAGAAACGATTAATAAATGAGTTCCAGAAGTCGATCTCAGAGGATCAATATATGAACGAGATGATTGAGATAAGACAGAAACCAAGAGAATCAGTATGGGAGATTGATCAAAGATTCAAGCGATTAAAAGGGAAGTTAAAATACCTTATGACCGAGATGCAACATCGACACCTGTTTGTCAACTCACTACTACCACACTTAAAATATCCACTACGACAATAGAAGTTTCAGACAAAAGCAGAGGCAACCTTACAATTGGAAGAGAATCAATACCAGCAGATGGACCCGACTATTGAAGAACTGAAAGAGGATCTGAAGATCTTAACATTTCAGCTGAACCAGAATAAGAACAAAGAAAAATGAGAAGTTGTTTGGTGTACCACATGCAGGACAGAAGGACACCACAAAAATGAATGTCTAATGTTCATGTAGTATATGGCAATAGGGATTCCAAACCCGCTACCACAAGGGGGATTATGGTGTGAAATCTACAAGAAACTAGGTCACGACCCTTACGATTGCACGATGATGAAGAAATACCAAACAGTCCCAATGAACTCATATTGCACCTTTTGCAAGTTAGTTGGCCACGACAACAAAGATCGAATAACTATGGAGCTGATGTGGGAAAGAACCTTAGACGCATATAGGGTACAAGCATAAATGATGACTGGGCAGGCAACACCACAGTTTACTCAAGCCCCAACACCATACAAAATTGCGCAACAACCTTATCATAACGCGTAGTCGCAGTACAACCCAGCATAGCCCTAGTACAATACTACACAATATAATCAGAGACCACAATATAACGTGCCACAAGGTGATCGCGCAACCTATAGAGGAACAAGATGAGCCAGAGGAGGTTTCAGATGTGGGAGAGGACCAGTCACATGTCACAATTGCCAGCAACCAGGACATTGTGCACGGGAATTCCCACTACCACCAACGACCTGTATGTATTGTTGTGATTTGGACCACGATACAAAGGAATGTCCGACACTACTCATAAATATCCAGGACAAAAAGAACCAAAATAATCAGAATGTTCAATGGATTTTAGTCAAAGCAAGGGATGACAGATGAAACATTGACATAGTCACTCGAGGAGAAATGAAAACAGGAAATGATGTAGTTCGATAGGACCCAACGCAGAACCAATGGGTAAAGAAGAACCCTAACCCCAAGAAGCAGTTCAACACACAAAAATAAAATGATATCTTTATAGAAGCCTGACAAGAATTCCAAAAGGAGGACATAGTGCTGACTACACAATAGAACAAGGAAGCTCTGGAGCATGACATGCTGCCATCACTAGACCATACCAACATAATACAACGTAAGGAACAAGTAAGTACTATCAAAGACTTTTTTCAATCATGCATCAAAATGTGAAGTGATCCTTCATCTATCAAAGTATTGCAAAACATCCTAGAGAAATTTAGCAGTGAGACGGAACAAAAGCCAGAATTGAAAATTGTCAACCACCTACACAAAAGAAGAAGAACAAGTAGAGAATTTAGAATCAATGCTAACATTGGGGATTTCAACATGAGAGATATTGTACTAGATCTAGGATCTGAGATGAACGTACTACCAAAAACCACATGGAAATGCATGGGAGAACCTACACTGGGATACTCAATTGTTCAATTAAAACTAGCAAATCAACATGGAGTCATACCAATAGGTAGACTGAAAGGAGTGATCGTAGATCTAGATGGTGTGTGCACTAAGGAAGACTTTGAAGTCATCGAAATAGTATATGACACAACACCTTACCCAACATTACTTGGCCTAGATTGGGCATTCGACAACTAGGCAATAATTAAATTGAAAACCAGAAAAATGACATTTGAGTCAGGATACTACAGGGTTATAGCCCCACTTGAACCATCAGAAGGTGAGAGGTTCATAGAACCCACTTTTCTTGATCTAAATGAAACCGGTGAGTCGTAAAGAAAAACTATATAAACCCAACTGCATATGGGGTACTCAGTTGGCGAAGCATTACTTCATGCACAACAGACTCAGACACTGGGTTAGAAAAATAGCAGCAAAGGCTACACAAAGTAGCCACAAGAAGTTGTGCAATAATAGACCATGCAGTAAGATGGATTGGCACAGAAATTAGAGAAGCACCTAGTTTTCTTAGGATAAATTATTTGGAAACTTTCTTGACACAATACGAAGACAAAGTATTAGATAACCAGAGACTATTAGCACTTGATTTAACACTAAAGTCTACACCCGCAAGATGGTACATGCTCTCAAATGGTACATGAAGGCTATTGACCTAGGAGGAGCACAAGGACAATCATTCACACTTGGTCAAGTTCATACAAAATTCATAGTAGAGTTTACGCTACCTCACTCAAAACAACAAGCTCTGTCTGAGTTGTGCGAAATTCAGTAGAGGGAAGGAGAATCGGCTTGGGAATATAGTTATAAGTTTAAGGATGTTATTGGGAGGATAGCACATCCAATTCATGAAGATCACCATAGAGAGTGGTATATCTATGGATTTCTACCTTTGACATGAATTCTATTAACACAAAAATGGATAGCCTCCTTGATAGATGCCTTGGAACAATCAATGAAGATTGAAGCCATGGCAGGATATCTAGGAAGCCTAAGTGTGACCAGACCCCCAGAGGATGAAAATTTGGTGCAACTACAAGGACAAATATTGGCACTAACGGAGAATATTCAAGAATTGACGATACCCAGACTAGGACGACTGCAAGTCTGGTGTACCAGATGCTACACAGAGGAGCATATGGAGAATGAATGTCCATGTATGAGGGAAATGGGACCTCCTCACAATACGATGGGACCCTCATCAAGATCCACGGGAGGATTTTCACAAGTATTAATGAATTTACCATTCCATACCCCAACCCCGTATCATGCCTTTCTAAGTAATCAAGCATCACAGATAGTTGAGTATTGCGAGATCTGTCGAATTCATGGGAATGCACCAAGGAAGTGCCCTATTATTCATAAGTATTCTATAGTATTAAATACTATACATTGTGAGTTCTACGCATCTACCAAGCATGCTACGAATTAGTGTAGAGGGTTGGATGCACTTGCAGACAGATTGGATGAATGAAACCCCTCAAGGACTGGGAACGGGCCAAGGAGGTGGAGCCGGAGGAGACTTCAGAGGAGGAAGAAATGGGGAAAGAGGACCAAGTATATGCTACAACTATGATGATCAAGGTCACATTTCTATGGATTGTCCTCAACCAAGACGACCATGGTGTTCTCACTGCAGAACCAATGGACATGCAATCGAAGACTTCCCAGAGGTAATTGTGAAATAGGAATATCGAGCATGTAAACTAGGATCCAAATTCATCGGTTCATATATAAAGAGGGAATTCATGGGACAACTACCCAAGATTAATATCATTACTCACGGAGGAGCAAATACTAGCACAGATGCTAATAATTTGTCTAAGATTCAGAAAGAAGCGCCCAAGGATGACATGTATGACCCTCTAAAACAAAAGCTATTATTTAAAGATGCAATATAAGTTTTCCAAAGTATCCATATCCATGAAATAGAAGAAAACTCCCATCATCCCACCATTTATCCTAATATTTTGCAATTCCCTGCTTCACCCCTTGCCCCATCAAACCCCTTAATCTTGATGAGAGAACTTGAGAAGTCACAAAATGTAGTCAACCTTTGGTTTCAATTATTTTCTGATATTCTTGGGTATGACCAGCTAACAAAGAAGTTGCAAAATTCCTTGTATCTAGTCCTAGGAATGGATGAGTCCCCAGGAGTTATAATAATGACTAATATTCTTTAGAATAACACTCGTAGAGTGAAAAGAAGGAAAATACATACTGGGAAAGAGTTTAGACTAGCAACCCAACCAGATGAGTTTGAGATTAAGGATGTTATGTTAGATCTAGTATGTGATGTTAACACATTGCCTAAAAATACTTGGGAAGCCTTAGGGAAACCATAGTTTACATATTCCCCAATCCAATTGAGAATGGCCAATCAATATTCTATTTTCCCAATAGGAAGGTTGGAGAATGTGGAGATATATGTTGCAAGAATAAAGACTGTAGATGATTTTGAGGTGATCAAAATCATGGGGGATAAGGATCCTTATCTTGCACTACTTGGTATTGATTGGGATTATGATAACTATGTTTTTATTGACCTAAAGAGGGATACTATAACATTTGAAGAAAAGAGAATAAAAGTACTTCGGCCCTTGGATCCTATGTAGGCCCTTGATACACAGATCCAATGGACAAAAATATGGAAGGAGAGGATCTATATTAGCTATATGCCATAACAACAGGAATGAGAGCAGACTACATCAATCCTATGATTGATGGATCAGTAAGTTGGAGGAGCATACAATCGGTGGATGGAGATTCATAACTGGCATTTTATAGTTGGAAACATGGTGCATATGGAATATTTCCAAGTCGTTGCACAACTATCAGAGCAACGAGATGGGTTGCAACCAAGGTTAAAGAACATCTGAAATATAATGGTACCTCAGACCTTGGTAGTTTTCTGGCTATAATGGAAGAAGAGATAGAAGAATATCAAAGGATATTAGTTCTAGAATTAGCCCTAGAAGACACCCCTGCTAGGTGGTGGGCTAGCCACAAAGCAGTAATTAAGAACTGGGAGGATGTGAAGCATGTTATCTAGTGTCAATTTAAATATAAGGAGAAATTGAAATTAGAGATGCAAATGGATTTTCAAGTTTCACAATCGTTTAATGGACAGTTTGATCCTAAAGCACATATAGAACAATGTCTAAGACAGTGGAAAGTTGTGGAAGTACCATCTTACTTATGGGTTCAATTTTTTCCCTATCAGCTAGGTACGATACCGAAATCCCGGTACATCCATGAAGAGACCAGAAGGCAGACCAATAGTTGGAAAACTTTATCAAATCAATTTTGCAAAGACTTATCTTTCACAAGTAAGTACCTTGAGCTTAAGATAGTCCTGCAAATAATTAAAGAAATTATTTTTACCGATGTTTGTAAACAAAAATTATACCCATTGGTTTGTTCCAATAATAGTCAAGTGCTTCAGTCTAACCTTCACTTGGAAATGGACAAGACACCCATATAATGCTACAAAATCAAGAATGATTTGGAAAACCCTGATGATTTATAATAAATGACATATTTAGCCATTAAGGAAATAAAAGTTAGTAGAGAAATCCAGAACACGCTACCTAGTCAGACTGATAGCTCTGATAACCATCCATTGAAGTTGTGAAAAGTACACATAGGAATTGTCGAGCAACCCAAGATAGTTGTCGTAGGAGATTACTGGGATGAGCAAACTAGCCAGGAAATACATAGCTTGTTGTAGGAGTATGAGGACTTATTCCCAAATACATTCTTAGAGCTAAAAGGGATAAAGGAGGCTATGGGAGAGATGAAAATTGAACTAAAACTAGGATCAAAACCTATAAGGCATAGACCATACCATCTTAACCATAGGGTGAAAGAGACAGTTAAGAGGGAAATAAACAAGATGCTTGAGGCCAAACTTATTTTCTTGGCTGAAGAAGCAGAGTGGGTTAGCCCCATAGTCATCCAGAGCAAGAAAGGTACAAAGGACATTAGGGTATGTGTAGACTATAGAAGGCTTAATTATTCTTGTGTGCATGACCCTTTTCCCACACATTTTACTGATGAGGTCCTAGAACATGTTGCGGGGAAAGTGTCATACTCATTTACGGATGGATTTTTGGGGTATCACCAAGTGAGAATTACCGAAGAAGAAAAAAAGAAGACCACATTCATAACAGAATAGGGGTCATTTGCATATAATGTGATGCCCTTTGGTATAAAGAATGACCCTGTAGTTTTTTCCTGGATTATAATAACAACCTTCTGATAATTTATTCACAAATTTATAGAAGTTTATATGGATGACTAGATGGTCTATAGTCTATTGAAATAACACATAGTGCTACTACAACTGATATTTGATCAATGTAGGGAACTGTAGATAGCTTTAAACCTCATAAAGTGTATCTTTTGTGTGCCACATGGAAATATGTTAGGCCATATAGTATGCCGAGAAGGAGTGTTGGTAGACCTAGCCAAAGTTGCGGTCATTTTTAATATGCCACTGCCTACGAGTGCTAAACAGTTGCGCTCAATACTGGGGAACACAGGGTACTATCGCAACTTTATCATAAGGTATGCCAATATTACTGCACCCATAGAAAATATACTAAAGAAGTATGAATTGTTCCATTGGACACCAAAGTGTGATCAAGCATTTGACATCCTCAAGGAAAAGCTCAACACAACACCTATTTTTATATTTCCAAATTGGGAAAAGGAATTTCATGTGCACGTGGATGCATCAGGTATTGCCCTGTGATCCATCTTAGTGCAACCAGGAGATGGAAATACGGATCCTCCCATATATTTTTCTAGTAGGAAGCTATAAAAATATGAATGCAACTATACAACCACAAAAAGAGAGGGTTTGGCTATGATTTATGCTCCACGGAAGTTTATACATTACTTGTTAGGCTCTCATTTTAAATTTTTTACTAATCATTCTATGTTAAAATATATAGTTAACAAGCCTGTATTGGAAAGAAGAATTTGTCAATCATTGTTATTGTTTCAGGAATTTTCATTTGAGGTGATCATCAAACCTGGAAGATGCAATGTGGCTCCCGATCATTTTTCTAGATTGGAGTTAGGGGAGAGTGGTGGAGCAATCGATAATCAACTCCTAGATGTAGACCTGTTCTGAGTTGAGGCAGTACCAGAATACCTGGAAGACATAGTAGTTTTCTTGAGTACAAGGGCCTACCCAGAAACACTATATGGTGGTTCGAGCAGAGGACTATCAATTTATTGCAGGGAAATTGTATAAGTTTTCCCTATATAGTATCCTCAGGAGATGCGTTTTGGACCATGAAAGACAAGACATCCTCTAGGGGTGCCACAGTGGAGTTGCGAGAGGCCATGTTGGAGGAAAGGCCACTGTGTAGAAAGTCATCCAAGATGGATTATGGTGGGCCACACTCTTAAAATATGCAAAGGAATATGATATATCTTGCAACGTTTTCCAAAGGGTAGGTAAGCCATCATGACTAGACAAATTTTCTCTTCAGCCAATTCAAGCTATGTAAGCATTTGAGAAGTGGGTGGTTGATTTTATTGGACCAATCAACCCCACAACTAAGCACTCAATGGAAAAGTATATTATCACTGTAACCAATTACCTGATATGATGGGATGAGGCAACAGTTTTTCAAGATTGTTCGACCGATACTGCTACCAGGTTTATCTTTGAAAACATTATCACCGAGTTTGGATGTCCTGGGAGTCTGACTAGTGATTAGGGTGGTCATTTTATCAGTAGTACAATAGAAAAGATTACAAAAAAGTTCCTAATCCAACATTATAAAATCATCCCCTACCATCCACAAGCCAATGGCACAGTAGAGGTGTTTAACAAGATTCTGGAAAGAGGTTTGATGAAGTTTTGTTCCGCAAACAAGGAAGATTGGGATAATAGAGTCCCGACAGTTTTTTGGGCTTACAAGACGACCACGAAAAAACTTCACAAGTATACTCCATTTTAGCTAGTCTATGGGAAAGAGGATGTGGTACCTTCATAATGCATTACCCCTAGTCTCTACATCACATAGGTTGCACATATGCCAGAGGATTAATCATTTGCGCATAGGGTTATAGAGTTGAAAGAACTTGATGAGACTAGGGTTTTAGCAGACTTCCATCAAATAGTTGATAAATCCAGGAAGAAGGCTTGGCACGACATGCATATTAAGGCCAAAACATTTTCACAAGGATATAAGGTCCTAATTTATGACAGTCGATGATAGAAACATCCAGGAAAGTTTCTCATGCATTGGTTGGGCCAATTTATAATTGCAGAGATCTGACACTCTGGAGTAGTTAGACTAGCGCAATTGGATGGTATACTTCAACCAGGATGGGTGAATGGTGCCCTCCTGAAACCCTATATATCTTAGGACTATTTCTCCAGTCCAAAGGAGCATGTAAAATAGTTAGATTTGGATTTCTACTATTTCTTTCAATTCAGTTAGTAAAGTCAGAGTGTGCAATGTTGCATCACAACATGTATTTTATTTTATTTTTTATTTTTATTTTTTTCAGTCTAAGCATTACTTTGGTGTAGAACTGATTAATCAACAACACAAGATTAGAAGAGCCATGAGTACATTGAATATAGTCATTAAATATGATGGGGATCCCATTATGGTCGGAGGGAGAGAGAATCTGAATGAAATCCCAGTCCATGTGCCACACTCACCCTGCCTAGTCATAGCCTTTATGATCACTATAATAACCCTTCTGAACTCTGTTAGACCATAAAGCCACGATACGAGAATATTCCTTCATCATTCATGCCAAGATTCACAATCGTTCAAATGGTAAGGCCTGAGGCTAGCCATGTCCCTATACAACTTGTTTAGTAAATTCCATAATCCCTTGATTGATTTAACCCGTTAAACAGTCCCATTGGACAACTCAACTCTAGGTTGTATTTATAGGATTAATCATGAGTAACCTTAGGATTAATGACAGATCCCACTAGATAGCCTGAGTATAAGGCTACTCGAACTCAGCGTGAGACTTATTTTTTTCTATTTTGTGTTTGAGATTTCTAAACTATTATAGAGCCTGCAAAATTCTCTCAGCTGCAACCCTAAAGCCCAGTACATTCGAAATAATTCTCTTAGTAGTCTAGAGAAATGATGCCGAGAGATATAGGAAGATAAAGTTCAGTCTCCAAAGAAGAAGTTAGAAACGAGCCATGTGATCCCCAGGTTGAGGTTGTGAGTGACCTCAAAGGAAAGGTCGAACAAGTGAAGATCCTCAATCTCGACCTGAAAAACTAGGTATTATTCCCATAGATGAACATTGAAGTGTTATGGGATGTAGCTTCAGATGAGATGGGAGGGATGTAGTTTGTGTCAAATCTAGAGTTTATCAACCTCTTCAACTCCAACATTATGAATCTTTGAGACTTGCCAGTTTTCAACACTACTGGTGAGGTTGCACGATGTACAAAATTTTTTATCATCCCGGTGCATGATAGGAGCCTATGGCTCGATAGACAGTATCCCATTCATGCAGAGTATATCCATCACCTCATGGGACTATCCATTGAAGGTGAAGATGTATAAAAAGGATTCCAAGGCCCCAATAAACATGTGAAGAAAAAGGGAGAACCCATCTTGTATGAAAGATTTCATATACAGAGAGGGGGGCATACATCAAAGACTGACCCCATGTTACTAGAGACGGTAAAAAAAACTTGCTATGTGATTGTTGGAAAGGTAATGAGGTCCTATTACAAGGGAGAGTGCACGTTGGATGCCCTGTTAGTGGTGAATTTTTGTGCCAATGGAACAATATTCAATTAGTGTAGGTACTTGCAGGAAGAAATCATGGTAGCATGTGAGGAAGATCAGGAGAAGGGAGGCACCTTCACCTATGGATGTTAATGTTTATGCTATTATTATAGTTCTTTGCATTTCATAAAGATAAGAGCATAATAAGCACA
>JASDQU010191025.1:1959-20167 GCA_032191745.1 Picea mariana
CTGACAGACTATAATTATAGTCTATATTATTTATCAGTGCTAGGAGAGTTATGTAGAAGTGGATAATATCTGATTAATGATAGTCTATTTCACAATGTGATATGGATAGCATGTCTTGACATAGAAATGGTGATTATTCTAAGGGTCGTGACAGTCCTAGTAACAATATGTTTTCAATAACAACTAAGTCTGTGATTCTAATCTAATAACAACAGTAATCTTGTTATGCATACAATAAAGGAATAAATATATGTTTAAGGTATTATCTCTATGTCAAAATCAATGTTGAAGAGTCAAGGAATTTTAATGTCCCCTAACAAAAATTTTAAGTTTTTTTATTTGGGAAATTTGGGGTACATCACAATTCATGTTTCTTCACTTAACTTATTTTACAACGTAAGTATGTTCTATTCAATGGTTGGGAATAAAAGTTTCCCGAAGGATGGAATGAGGAACTCATGATGGGTCTCTCTCTTGAATTGTTTTGAGGGAACCCATCAGTTGGTGTTAAATTCCCCTTCCATTTCGTGTCTCAAGTCTTCTATGGAGAAAAAGAAACGTCGACCATAGTTTCGTACTAAACCAAAAACCAGAGATAACTTTTTATTTTTCTATTTTCATTCCTCAGTGTTTTTTTATTTACTTTATTGTTATTTCCTCATTAGCAGCAATCTCCTAAAATATTCTTTATTTATTTTTTAGGTGGGATATCGCCATTGCAGTTGAGCAAGGAAATATTTTCACTGCGAAAGGTAATCGAGTTTCACCTTGGGAATCCCTTTTCTTAGCTCATAATTTCGAGACTTTGGAATTTGATTATGGAGAGAAAATCCATTTCTGGACTAGCTTTCAACATCAACACTCAAATAAACTTCATGTGTATAAAGAGTCTTGACATGGGTTATATCTATTTTTTTACTGTAATTTTTAACTCCTTGTAAAGCTGGAACATAATACAATATTTCTATGTTCTATGGCATATGTTTCCTATCTATGTCAAGTCAAAATAGTATGCATATTATTTTTGTGATACGTTTTTCCTTTAATACATGACTTCATAATTTGTTCTTATGAGAGAGACATCCGATGAACAAAAAAGATAATATATACTATAGGTAGAGAAAAATTTACATTATGTTATGTGTAAATTCCTTCATTATAATTCTAGTATAATTTCAATACAACAATGGAGACATGAATGTGTAACGATTTCATAAAAGAAAAATCCATCGATAATTTTTTTAATCTCATGGAAATTTGTAGATTACCACCAATATATAAAATTTACAATGTTTTTATGGGTTATGTAACCTTCTTATAATTTTTCCATTGCCTAGGACTTTCCATTCCTTTCCCTCCTTGGGAAATTCACAGTTTTACCAATCCTTGATTTTTAAGGGCTACCAGTGACAGAACTCAAGTTTTGACACTTGTAAAAATCAGCTCTGAGTTAACTCAAACATGTTACCCACTAATGGAGTCATAGTTAGCTATTTTTAACCTAGATGTTCCATCTATTTTCCAGCATTTAATTTATTAAAATATAGGTCTCATATATTTTTCCATCAAAAGAGGAAAGTTGGAAAGTCAAACTTTTGTCTAACAACCATAAAAATAATAATTACATACTTCCACAAATTAAAATTCGAATTTCCATAAATGAAATTTATTTTTTGAACAACAACTTTAAAATAAATTGGTTTGAATATTTGAGGATGTCACATCCTCTCCCCCTTAAGTATAACATTGTTCTCACTGTTCAAACCATCTCTTGCAATAGAGTTGGATAATATTTAAGTATTTCTTCTTCCAACTCCTAAGTAACCTCCTCAAGACTAAAGTGCTTACATTGCACTTTTACCTGGGTGATTTCTTTGTTCCAAAGTATTTTTTTCTTTCGTGTCCAAAATGCATAGAGATTCCTCTTGAAACTCTCCTTATGGTTCCACCTGGACCATGTTCCAATCAATATTGTGAGTAGGATAATGAATATATCTTTTTAATAATGAAACATGAAAAATATTATGAACTTTTAAATTTGCAGGGAGTGCTAGTTGGTATTCCAATGGTCCGATTCGAGTTAAGACTTCTAATGGACCACAAAATCTTGGCACCAAATTGGAACAACTTCCTATTTTTAGGGATTTCCTCCTTTATTTGACTTTGAGATATAGATTCTCTCCTATTTTGAATTTTTGATGTCTCCTTTTCAGATCTGCATAGCATTTCTATTGATCTTGTTCCTCTTTAGAATTCTTTTGTACCCTTTTGATGATATTTTGCATTTCTTGGAGCAATTATGGTCCAGCCATAATCCTGTCAATTCGATTATCCCAACTAATTGCGGTTCTACATTTCCTTCCATATAAAACTTCAAAGGGACTCATCTTAGCTCATGCTCGATACCCATTATTGTATGTGAATTCAACTAAGTGTAGATACTCTTCCCACTTAATTGGTTTTGTTCTTACATACATTCGTAACATATCTTCGATAATTTGATTCGTAAGTTATGTTTTCCCATCCATCTATGGATGGTAACTTATGTTGAAATTCAGACTAGTACCCAAACCTGCAAAAAATTACTTCCAAAAATTGGATGTAAATTTAACGTCTCTATCTGAAATCATCATCTTAGGAATCCCATGCAGTCAAAATATTTCTTTCATAAAAATTTCAGTGATATTGATCACTTTATAAGTAGATTTCACAGGCATAAAATGTGTAGACTTACTTAGCTTATCAATCACTACCACAATTGAATCGTTTTTTCTTTGAGTCTTAGCAAAACTTCTAATGAAGTCCATTGAAATAATTTCCCATTTCCATTCTGGTATAGGCAGAAGTTTTAAAATACATGTTGGATGTTGATGCTCATCCTTTACCTGTTGACAATATAAACATTTAGACACGTATTCAGTTGTTTTATATTTCATATTAGGCCAGTAAAACTGTTTTCTTAAAGCTGTTATCATTTTCTGGTATCTTGGATGACCAAAATATGGCTTTTTGTGTGGCTCATTAAGAATCATCATCTTCAATTCAATATAATTAGGTACATATAACTTATTTTTGAACATTGATAGTCCATTTTTATTTATACTGAGATCTGTACTATGCAGATTTCCCTCATTTTTCTACAATTGATCTGTTGTTTTCATATATTTTACATCATTTTTGCTTGCATATTTAATCCTATCCTCAATATCATTTTTTGTTTTTTATCATAATTACTTCATATAACTCATTAGTTCTCCAAATTAGTGCATATTCAACTTTTTTTTTCCTTTGATGTGTCATACTTCAAAATTGAACTCGCTTAGAAACGCCAACCACCTCGCCTATCCTGCATTGAGATCATGTTGACTGAAGAAGTGTTTTACACCACTGTTATTTGTTAGTAATATAAATTTCCTTCACATTAAATAATGCAGCGAATTTTTCAATGCATGAATTAGAGTTACTGACTCTATATCATGTGTTTCATAGTTTCTTTCATGTTCCTTTAATTTGCGTCATTCATAACAAATGGTGTGTCAATATTTTGTTAGTACTCCTCCTAATCCTTATTTACTTGCATCCACACAAAATGTAAAGTCTTTATATGGGTCTTCCACCTTAAGTATTGGTGTTGTAGTTAATATTCCTTTCAATTTATCAAAACTATCTTAACATTTTATAGACCAATTAAATTCCGTCCCCTTTTTCTACAGTGATGTAATAAGATAGGCGATTTTGGAAAACCCTTCAATAAACCTCCGGTAATAATCAATAATCCCCATGAATGATCTTATGTATGCCACATCTTTAGGAATAGGCCATTCTATAATGGCTCTAATTGTTTTTGGGTCTACAACAATACTGTCTTTCGATATTACATGTCCTAAATATTGTATCTTCCTTTGGTAAAAATCGCATTTATCGAACTTAGCATATATTTTATGTTCTCTTAGAGTTTGTAACGCTATTTTCAAATGTTGTTCATGTCCTTCTTCAATTTTTGAATAGATTAGTATATCATCAATAAAGATCAATACGAATTTATCCAAATATTGGTTGAATATATTGTTCAACAAGCACATAATTTTTTTTGGTGCATTAATAAGTCCAAACAAAATCACTTCAAATTCATAATGTTCATAACGTGTTATAAATGTTGTTTTTTTTACGTCTTCATTCTTTATCCCGACCTTATAATAACCAGATCTCAAGTCTATCTTATAGAATATTTTTGCTCCTCCAACCTGGTCAAAGAGATCGTTGATCCTAGGTAAAGGTGATTTGTTTTTAATTTTCATTTCAATTAATGATAATAAATACATATTCTTAGTGTTCCACCTTTATTTTTGACAAACAAAACTGGTGATACCCATGGTGAAATAATTGGTCTAATGTATTCTTTATCTAACAGTTCCTGTAATTGAATTTTCAGTTTTGTTAGCTCAAGAACTCTCATTCTATATGGTTCCTTTGATACTGAGGGAAATCCAGGTAGTAGATTAATAGAGAAATATATTTCTCTCCTTGGAGGAAGTTCGGGTATCTCTTCTACGAATGCATCCTTAAATCCCCGAAGAATTGCAAAGTATTCCAAACTTGGTTTTCTTTCTCTTTCCGAAATATTAGTTACTGGAATAGAATAAACTTTGCAACCCTTGCTAATACATTTCTTCAGTTGCCTTGCTGATATTTGTCTAACAGAAACTAGTTTTTTGATTCCTTGTATTTTTCTTGTTGTATTATTTTCATCCTTGTACACAAATGACTTTTAATAATAGTTCAGTATCACTTTATGCCTTTCTAACCATTCCATTCCAATAATGATGTCATACGACCCTAAAGGTAACACGTTCATATTTAACTTTGTATTCTTTCCACTTATACCTAGCTCACAATCAGAAATAAATGATGTTACCTTTATTTTTGTTCTTGTTGCTAACTGTACTAACCATGATTTAGCATGTCTTACCTTCTTTAGTTTGTTCGACTCTTCTAAAGTTGGGGTAATATATGTTAATATAGCTCCTGGGATTATTAATATAGATACATTGTTATAGTGAATTTAACCTTCAACTTCCACAATAGTGGATTGATGATCTTCTTGTCTGCCATCCAAAGTTGCATTGATTTTATGGGTGTTTCTGTCAATATCTCCAATTGTTGAAGATTCTTGTAGATTGTGGACTAAATTTTTAATTCATGGGCTTAGGCGTGGACAATTTATCCACATATGGGGTTCTCCACATTCCCAACATTTCAACGGTTCTATGGAATTGCCCACTATCTTCTTGAATACCAAATTAATTGGATTAATCCCCCCCCCCAAGCATCTTGTGTCCTAGAGGAATAATAATTCCTTTGGAATCCTTTAGTCATGTTACAGTAAGGATATGGTTTGAAAATTTTCTTTTGTTGATTCAATTTATCCCTCTTCTTATCTTTCCATGACTTGGGAGTTTTAGATCTTTCTTTATGTTGTTCATAACACATTCTGGCCTTTCTAAATACTTCATTCAAATATTTAGGATTATCAAATTCAATTCTTCCTTTATAAGACTGTGGTAGACAACTCAAGAACCTTTGAATCTTTACTTAATATTCTTTGATATAAGGAACAAATCTCAACAGATCTAGAAAATTATTAATTAGATCATACATAGACATTTTTCCTAGTCGTAATTCATAAAATTATTTCATTTTCTTTCAAAATAACTTTATTATAGGTATTGTTTCTTGAAACACTTTTTGAATTATAACCATTCCATATTTTTTTCTTTCAATCCTTTATATATCTTTAGGTCTTGTCACCAGATACTAGCCTTCCCTTTTAAATCATAAATGGCCATTCTAACCTTCATATTACTATAATAATTATAAATCTGAAAGTGTTTCTTAATTTCTAGCATCCACGCTTCAACTTCTTCACCAGTCTTTGATTCTCCATCAAAAGAGGACGGATTTATCTTTTTGAATTCACCTTCGAAGTTATCCAATTGTTTTCTCTTCTTTCCTATAGATTCTTTGTTTTTTTTTTCATGTGTGTGTCCTTAAAAGAGTTGTTTTCTCTTTCTGTTTCATGACTAGAATTATTTGAGGAATTTTTATTGACCTCCCCTTCCATATCATTATTCCTTGGAATCTTCTTTGTTTCTATACTACATAACAACATTTCATTAATTTGTTGCTAGTATTCCTAACCTTTCTTTAACTTTTCATTATCATAATTAAACACCTGCAATTCGACAATAAGATTCTTGATTGTTTCCAACACTTAGGTGGTTGAAATTCCTTCATTGTGATGTTCTGGGTTTCTAGGAAGCTCTTGATTTTTGTTCTGCTCAAGTTTGTCTCCTTGTCCATTCTGTTGTGACACTTTTACCAAAGACAATTTGGACACAGTATGTTTGTAATAGTAAATGTTATTTGTTCTACTTTTCCCTTAAAAAAAATAACTTTTTGGTGTTTCCCTTAGGCCCAAGTCTTGCAACAAATAGCTCTAATACCATATGTAATATAACCCATATTTACTACTAATAAAAAATAAAAAATTGTTGAATAGTTTTAATCTTAGAAGAAATAAGGATATATTCTTCACTAACTCTTCCTTAATTTAGATATGCTCTAAAAGGTAAGCTACAAAATTGTTATTTTTTTTACATGTATCATTGTCCTTTTAGTTCCATTAAGACTATTACTGCATGTTAGCTTGGCCATGAGGACAATAAGATTTCCCTTTCAAGATTATAAGATGGAATTGAACTCTTACACCCTTTTATTTTAAAAGAAGGACATTAACATGCTACTAACTATTTAATAGATTTTCTTGTAAATCATCGTGGAGTTTCCCTTAAAAGAAGGACATTAACATGCTACTAACTATTTAATAGATTTTCTTGTAAATCATCATGGAGTTTCCCTTACTCTTTCATAGAGTTTCTCTACTCTATATAAATACATATATTATTTCTTGTCATAATTATTTTCACCAAGGAGCACTCAAGATACATCATTTTTCCTATACAATTGAATCTCTAAGGTAATAAATTAAATCCATTGAACCTTTTTCAATGGACTTGGGTCATGAACCTTAATTGAAAACCATACATGCAAGGGTATCACAATTAAAAACTTAAAAGGGGTTAATATTAAAAGGAGGCGCATATCCCCATAACTATCAACCCATGACGTTGATGTGAGAGATGTATGGTTAGGGGTCTTAATATACACTTACTCTTTGTTAAGACAGTCAGAGGTACTGGCAACATGGACCAACCATCTTATTCCACTTTCCACCATTCACATGGCCAAAGTATGAACCCACACAATTATGCAGGGGGTACAGGGTGATGGGATCGATATCGTCCTTCCCCTTGAGAACAAAACTAATAGTGATTTCTCACCCTATATTCGTTGCAATCCATTCATTCCCTTGACTTATTTTCTTTATTCTTCCCACTTGCAATTTCCAATTCCCGGAGCGACTGATAATACTACCTACAAATCACGAGAACTCTACATTGTTTAAGGAAAAGGAAAATTCCAGGTAAACACTTACTTGTAATTTGTAACTTTAAACCTGCTTGTATTGTCTTCTTATCCAGAATTCATTCTATGTAATAGAAGGTCTATCTATTAAGATAATTCATATTCTCTTTCGAGTATTACTCGATTAGACTTAAGAGTATTTGTATGGGAGTTTTCCCTTAAGTTTGTATATGTATTGACTATATACTAGCACAACCACATAATTGTGGCTGATCAACACTGAAAGGTTGATAAGATGAAAAGAATCCTTAAAAGACTATATTAAATTTTATTATTGATTAACAAATAAACGGTTGAGCTTCATTTATCTGGTGTTAATATTTTAATTTCTGTTAATCACTTAGGTGGCAATCAGCTAGCTATCAAAGTAATTTTTAAATATGATTAGGTAAATGTAAAAAAGTAAACACATAAACAGATGTCTTTATAATAGCTAGAAAGTTAATGATTGAAATCACAGCCATTTATTTTGTGTGACTACTAATAATATTCCAGCCATATTTAATCATGTCCATAGAAAACTTATTAAGCACTAAACCCCTATTAAATCTGCCCATTGTCAATAGGTATATGCCTTTCGGCGTAATGATTTGAAACAATTTGTACTAGCTTCACTGGGTTTTACATCTACCTCATTTGCAAAATCTCTTTGATTTAGAGGATTCAAAATAAGTTTGATTTGTTTGAAGAGCGTATTTCAACTATCTATTTACTCGTAGTGTAGAGAGGGATTTCGTTCCGAGTTAGTTTTAGTTTTAAATATGAACATCGGTCTCTAATCATCTTGGATTACTGTAACATCACTTATTTAAAGATAGCTACACCTATTCCTTTAAAACCTCGATGATTGAGTTTATGCTCAAAGTACTAAACTACCTAAATGGTCAATCAACTCGAGAATCTCTTCCTTCCATTGTTTTTCAGGCTTTCCCTTTTGTTTTTTTTATATTATATAACCATATATTGGGCATGTCATATTCGAGGAATAAGAACACTAGATAAAGATAGAGGGATTTTGAGGTTAAACGCTATTAAATAAAACTTTGTTTATAATAAAAATTCATGTATCATTCATGTTTCTTCACTTAACTTATTTTACAACGCAATTTTGTTATATTCAATGGTTGGGAAAAAAAATGTCATGAAGGATGGAATGAGGAATCGATGATGGGTCTCTCTCTTGAATTATTGTGAGGGAACCCATCAGTTGATTTTAAGTCCCCCTTCCATTTTGTGCCTCAAGTATTCTATGGAGAAAAATAAATGCCAACGACATTTTCTTACTCAACCAAAAATCAGAGATGAGTTTTTATTTTCCTATTTTCATTCTTGAGAGTTTTTTTATTTATTTTGTCGTTATTTTCTCATTAGCAACAATATCCTAAAATATTCTTTATTAATTTGGTAGGTGGGATCTCTCGATTGCGTTTGAGTAAGGAAATATTTTAACTATGAAAGGTATTCAGGTTTCACCTTCAGAATCCATTTTCTTAGCTCATAATTCTGAGACTTTTGAATTTGATTATGTAGAGAAAATCCATTTCTGGACTGGCTTTCAACATCAACACTGTTGAGATTATGTACCTTGGGAAGTGTTCTCCATGTGTTTTTGAGCTCCTAAACACATATGGGAAATACTATTTACTTTTTTCCTTTTACTTTATGTCTAATTTCACTTTGACTTAGGAGATTTAAGTCAAAAGTGAAATTTGGTCATTTTAGCCTAAATGACTATTAATTCACTTTGTGGGTGAATTAGGAGACGTAAAGTGAACTTAGGAAACTTAACCCAAAGTGGGTTTGAGAGTGATATTATTATGGGATGATCTCAACCTTTGATTGGACATGAGATAAGATGATCTCAATCGTCCATATTTTTGGTTTCCTTATGGAGGTTCAAGAGGGGTGCAAAGGGAAAAGGAGAGCTAATTCACTCATTTGTTCATTTGGAGAGTTTGAGAGAGAGAATGGAAATGAGTTTGGAGGCTAGAGTTGAGGAAATATTGGACGCTTCTATCCATGGAGTCAACCAACAATATTAGGTCCTCATTTATTTAGTGGAGTCATTCTTTCTTGGAGGAGGGTGCACTTGGTGAGGAGGGCACTTCATCAGTAGGGAGGACTTTCATAGCTTAGTTTGCAGTGAGTTCTATTTCAGTGGGAAGCTACATCTTGGTATCAAAGTATTGTGGGAGGGTTTATCCATCAGAGCTTCCAGTTGGTAGAGAGCTCCAATTCAATGGTCTAGACAACATTTATCGAGGGCACACTTGCTTCAGTTGGGATTTTATTGCAGCTTGGTTCAAGCTTCTATTGTATCAGGTTCCTCTGTTTATTTTACTTTTTGTATTCCACCTTCTATTCTCCACATATATACACTCATATTTCAAACTAGTTTTCCCCCGGGGGATTTTATCCAGGTTCATTTTGACAAAATATACTTTTGTTCATTTTCATGTATGTTAGTTATTAGAAAAACAATATTTTCAGTAGTAAATATCTCTAGGTGTGTTACATATATTTTGGTATGCATTTGCTAACATCTTGGTGACTAAAACTACATGCTAGAGCACCTAAATGGCCTATGTAACTGTAAAAAAACAACGAAGAAGTTTTTGAACAGTTTGATGTTATAAAAAACAAACAAACCATTGTTAGATAGTTGAAATTTATAGCCAACTTGAGGTCAAAGACAGACCTAGTTGGCAGCTTGTTAGGACCTAGAAAATCTTCATGGTATCAGAGCTTGGTGGCTGATTTCTATTGAGTTTTGGAAAGCATATTGAGGGACTATTTTAGACACCTTTTGGGAAGATTTTTGGAAGCCATTGATCGAGTTTATTGGAATCTTGTTGACAGATGTTTGTGGAGGGTTGTAGAGCATTTTTTGGAAATTTCCGCCAGTCTCTTTTCACACCTATGTGGTAGGAGTGAGGTTGATTTTTCACGACCTCTTTTCACACCTATATTGCTAGGAGTGAGGTCGATGTTCATTTTCCTCTTTTCACACCTGTGTTGACAAAAGTGATGGAACGTTCCTGTGTAGTTGCAACATCAATTTGAGTGCAATCGACAGTGATTTCAACATCTCAGATGCTTGTGGAGGATAGGCTATCTAGAGCTAGAAACTGGTCACCTTGGAAGACCAGGATTGTCTTTGTCTTGGAGGACCTATAACTATGGGATATAGTTCAGGCAGTTGTTCCTATTCCCACTGCTAATTATTCTATCTTGTTAGAAGAGTTTAGGAAGAGGAACAACAAGGAAAAGAGGACAATATCTGATGTAGTGCGGGATCACATCATTCCCCACTTGACTGGGAAATCTTGGGAATTTGAGATGTGGGCATCTCTATGCAAGATTTATGAGAGCTCTAATGAGAATCGAAAGATGGTTCTACATGATTGACTCAGGGGTGTTTGCATGCTGAAGAGTGAGTCAATGACTTTTTTCATTGGTCAATGCACCCAGATCAGAGACGAGTTGGGAGCCATTGGAGAGGTGGTGGACCCAGATTCTATGGTGAGGACAACCTTAAACAAATTTACCAAACCATGGGGTCCATTCATTCATGGCATTGTTTCCAGGGAGGTCATTCCCACTTGGGAGAGGATGTGGGATTATTTAGTTTAAGAGGAGACTAGACTTGTATCAGAGGATTTTGGAAAGCAGTAGACAGTGTAGGGTGATGAGGATATTGCTCTTTGAACAAAGGGAAAGAAGAAGGACATTCAGGGAGGTCAGCAGGGTCCAAAGTTTGGGGCCCCACCACAGTAAGGAGAGAGCAACAGTGGGAAAAAGAGAGACATGAGAAAAGTGAAGTGTTTTGTTTGTAAGAATTTGGGGCACTATGCTGCACAATGTCCCAATAGGAAGAAGAAGAGGGGTGGAACCAAAACTACAATGGAGGAGGAAGCGTTTTAGACTTTTTTTTAGAGAGAGTGTGCTTTCCTCATATGTTACACTTCAGTTGAGATGGCACCCAGTATCTAATATATTGATAGTGGGGATTTGAGCCATATGACTGTAGTCAGAGAGAACTTGACTTATCTCAAAGACACAGAGGTCAGGATGGATACTTCCCTTAGATATGACTCCTTGGTCAGAGTTGTTGGGATTGGAATTGTTACCTTTCGGAGAGATGGCACGCCACCTATATCGTTCATGGACATTCTTTATGTCCCTAGGTTGAAGAAGAATTTGATTTTAGTTTCCACCCTCTAGGATAGAGGTCTTGAGGTGTCGTTCAAAGGGACGAGGTCTTCATACACCCTAAGGGGTCCTCTCTTCCCTCGAGATAGGTGATTGGAGTGAGGGATGGGAAACTATTCAAATTTCTTTATCAACCTCTTCATGCATTGGCAGTGAGCAATGATAGAAGCAAACAAACATGTGAGATATGGAATCATAGGATGGCCCATCTACATAATGGGGATCTTGGAGGATTGAGAGAGGTTGTGACCAGTGTGCCACAGATCAATACAGAGCATCATGATGTTTGTAGAGGGTGTGCGCTTGGTAAGTTTACCAAGGCCTGGTTCCCCAACAATGACACCACGTCAGCTGGGATACTATATTTAGTACACATGGATGTGTGTGGGCCCATGTCTCAGAATTCCTTGAGTGCTTGTGAGTACTATCTCACATTCATTGATTACTACTCAAGGAATACCTCGATCTATTTCCTGAAGACCAATAGTGATGTCTTCAAGAGGTTCCAAGAGTTCAAAGCTCTTGTGGAGAACCAATATGGAAAGAGGATCAAGGTCTTGCAGTCGGATAAATGAGGAGATTATTCCTCCACTCAGTTTGTAGAATTTTTTTCCCAGCATGGGATCAGAAGACATATGCACGTACCATACAACCCCCATTAGAACAGAGTTGCTGAGAGGAAAAACTGGGCTATCACCGGTGCAGGGAGATCCATGCTACATGATCAGAGTTTTCCTCTCTACCTATTGGTAAAGGTGAGTGATACTGCAGTTTACCTGTAGAACAAGAGTCCCCATAGGATATTGGGGAGAATGACTTATGAGGAGGCCTTCACTGGTAGGAGGCCCAATGTCAAGCACATTAGGATCTTTTGGTGCTTGACCTATTTTGATGTCCCCTTAGATAAGAAGACAAAGCTATACCCCACATCCGAGCAGGGGATTCTAGTTGGACACTCATAGGTGTTCAAAGCCTACCGTATCTACATTCCATCACTTAGGAGAGTGGTGGTGAGCAAAGATGTCAAATTTGAGGAGGATATGGATTTTCAGAGATCTCTTGAGTCGAGATTCAATGTGGAGGATGATGCAGAGGCACCTATTGATGTCTCAGATGGAGCACAACCTTAGGTTTCTGGTACACCAGTATTAGGGGTGACAAGGTCACCATGCACAGCTTCAAGGTCACAACCAAAGGGTGTTCAGTTAGAGGGGTAAGAGGCTTCACGATCTTAGAGTGTTGAGACTATAACTCAAGCAGTTACTCTTGGGAAGTGATACCTTACTTCTCCATTGATAAATTCAGAGAAGAGGGGACCTATATGGTTTCAGGAGACCCTGAAGGAGGCCAAGGAGAATGTAGGGGATCCTAAGAGCTATATTAGAGAGAGTAGAACTTCATTGATACTTGAATCATATTTGGATTTAGTGATGAATATCACAGATACTGAGCCATAGACATTTCTGAAGGTAGTGGACAAGCAGAAGAGAGGCCATGCTAGAGGAGTATGACTCCATTGTGTGCAACGATGTTTGGGAGGTGGTTCTGAGGTGAGTGGGGAATTCATTTGTGACTTCCAGGTGGTTATACAAAACCAAGTATGTTGCATATGGAAGCATAGAGAAACACAAGGCCTATTTTTTGGCGTGAGGCTTCTCTCAGATAGAGGGATTCGATTATGAAAAGACATTCACACCAGTTGCAAGATACACCTCAATCGGGAGCATTATCGCCATAGTGGAAGAGATGGGTTGGAGCATTCATCAGATGTATGTGAAGACCACATTTTTGAATGGATTTATATATGAGGAGGTTTACATTGAGCATCCATAAGGGTTCGAGGTGAGTTAGAGGGAGACTTATGTTTTTTAACAAAGGATTGGATATTTCCACCATTATTTAACCTTAAAACAATTATCAACAATTATCAAGAAGCAAAGCATTGAAAAAAGAAAGTAAACAATTATACATTAAAATCCTTGAAATATTAAAATCCTTTAACAATATTTTCTCTATGAAATAATCTTCCGTAATAAATTTTATACCGTCATAAAAGATTCAATGCACATGAACAATCCAATCCATCATGGTAAAAATTACAAAATTCCACACCGTCATAAAATATTCAACGCACATGAACAGTCCAATCCATCATGGTAACAATCAAAAAATTCCATACTGTCATAAAAGATTCAACGCACACGAATAGTTCAATCCATTAGGGTAACAATCAGAGAGATCAATCACAACATTGTTATAGGATCATGATTTGAACAACATCGTTATAGGGTCGTAACTTGAGAAACTTGTCTAGAACATCCTCTTCCTAATCAAAGTAAGCAACTTTGACATACACCCACCCGCAGTTCAGTTGAATATAATTCCTATGAAAACACATTATAAATTATTAGGTTTATAATCTTATATAATCAGTAAATATTGGCTCATAAATTGAATGATTTAAAAATTAGATCAATCATATAAAATGTTTTCTAAAAAAATCAGAAGATCAAATTCGATTAAACCCTCTATCAAATTATATTCCAAGGAAGAAAGAATCCCTAAAAGTTTTTATAAAAATGAACGAGTCCTATTTATTTTGTTTATTGAACCTATATGGTTGTTGCAATGGCTTCCACTACGAATCACATGAATTCCATACTTTACAGTCATATAAGGACCCTGCGTGAAAACTAAGGGCTCCGACAACTTTTGGGTTGGGTGACATGATCTGCTCACAGACCAACTTCTAAGGAAATCTGTTGAAATCAACCATAAATTTCTAATATCCATCTTGTTGGAAATTTGTCACATTAAAGATTTAGGATTTGGTCCCAGCTGTGGAGAATGGAAAATACAATCTAATTACAACAAACAAGAAATGATACCAGTAATTTAATGGAGACATATGATAGAGTCAACGGTTTTCTTGAGAAAACAAGAAATGTCCATAGACCTTCCACGTGGAACCGAGAAGTGCCATATCAAAATCTAATGTAAAAAATAAAATTACATCTACACTATCTATGTTTGTTGGGAATTTTCATGGCAATCAAATTTAGTTTCACTCTTAATACATGCAAACATTAGACATTCTCTTGCAGATTTTTTCTACAGATCGGCCAAGATCTGGCCCAGATTAGATGACTTAAGAGGAAGGGACCAAATTGCTTGTTTGTTTGTCTAGAGAAATTCCTCATGCCATTGTGAAAAATTTACACCCTAAACATTCCATCATTGTCCGCTCATTAATTCAATGTTAGATATAAAATAGCCGACATAAGCAATGCAAAATTAGAAGGAAAATTAATGACTAACAACATTGACTGCACTACTTTGAAGATGAATGTGAATATATTGGAACAAGCTATCATAGATTTTCGACCAAGAACAAAGCCCAAATCAGTCATTAAAAAGAGATGGGGATTGGTGTTGTTTCCTCTTAGTGTTTTCTGAATCAAGATAGTCACATTCTAGTTGACTATCTTACTACACTACACTACCACCGAACAAATGAGTGTCATTCGTGGAAAATCATTTCAAATATCAGTCAGGGAATGCCAAAGCCAGTTCTCAGACTCTATGAAAGTTTGAATAAATGAATACAAAGGTCTCAAGAATTGTTGTATTAGTAATGACTAGAGTGTGGAAATGCAGTAAACGAGGCTACGACTGGTGAGAAAAACAAAGCTACACTATATATCAAAATCAAAATGTAAGAAAACAAAAAGAGAATATTATAATTCATACATGTGAATCAAAGGGAATATTATAATTCATACATTCCACATTCAAATAATTGCAACTAGGTTATGTGCATTGCATACCAGGAACTGCAATCCTCAACTGAACAAATTTTGCTTCAATTTGAATTGAAGATGAACCTGAGCAACATACTCCACAATGGATTCTCCACGGTCTTTGTTGTTGCAATATATGGAAATTAGAAGAAAATTTTGCAATGACATCCACGTCAACCCTGCTTTCCTGCACCTTCGATAAGGTCTTCTTCATTGGATCAAAACGCTTCGTTGGATGAAAAACGATCCTCTAAAAGCTTCATTGGATGAAAGAAGCTCTTCTTGTCTAAATATATTCCTCCACTTGCACCCTCAAACAGATCAATCTGAGGATGTGGCTGACACATACATATTCCTCTATGATGAGGAGATCCACGGTTTTCATATTTTTAACCGGATCGATGTCTCCCCAAAGATCCTCCATTCTTTCACGACATGGAAATGAATGCAATCCAACGCTTCTTCATATAGGTTTTGTATTTTTAGCCATATATATATATATATATATATATACATATGGCTGTGTGAATAGAGAGAAATATATGAGAGAATGGACTTATTATACTTGAGTATCACATCTCTATTTACCACTTTTATAGTCATTTTGTTACTTTTGTTGTTGAATTATTCTTGTGAGAGATTTTTATGCTATATTGGTTGCACTACCATTTCCAATGTCACTTCTCAAGGAGACAACACTCCCCAATATTATGTATGAGGCACCTTAACGAGTCCATGCATAGCATCATTAAATGAATCTTGTTGCATTACCATTAACTTGTTAGAAATTTGATATTGTACTCTCATAATTGTTGGTTTAGCCTAGTTTTTTACTTAGAGTCTTCTAATCCTACCATTTTATGGAAAATACAATATGTTTGGTAATCCTTGCACCCTTATATTGACCAACATATTAATGACCTTGACATTGTTCCTTCTAGTATGAGTGAAATATAACTGTTCAAAACTATAGAAAGTATTTTGTATCTTGGATAAGCTCACAACCAAACTGCAATGGATATGTTAAGTGTTGTTATTGTATTTCTTCATGAACCTATACACAAGTTGTGTAATTTTATATGAATCACCATCTACCTATAAAAGAGGCGATAGCCCAAGTGTTGATCGAGATCCATACCTCTCTTTTTTACCTTATTTTTTGTTTAGTTGTTTATATGTTTCCCAATGTTTGTTGTGAAAATCACTGAAGGATGAACTTCACTATCTCTAAATATGCCACCTTTTTGGACATGTAATCCTTGGGATTACGTTACCTATTTAAATATGATTGTAAATATGAAGATTCATAGGTGATAGAAAGAGTCACATAGAAGGTGAATACCAATTGTCAGTCATAAATGTATTTATAGACGTTTATGTTAATGCAATAGACAAATGTGGTATTGGTATCGGAGCGCGAGATAATTCCATGATTTGATCCCTCAATGTTTCCTTTCCTCTTGCGAACAGAAAACACCTCCTCTTTGCCTGTCAGTCCCTCTTCCTCCTGTAGTTGGTTTTATGTCTCTCTACTAGCCTGTCCACGTCCCATTCCTTCCATGGATTGTTCCAGTATGTGTGTCATTTTTTCTTTTTGAATGTATTATAAACCCCTAATTTTCTCATCATGCACATTGCTTACCCATGTGTTAAACCCTAATCTTCTTTCACTTTCACTCAAACTTTTACTAGGATTTGTAGCAGACCTGAAAAAGCATTTACTACGCATAGTATCGAGAAATTCATCAGCATATGCCTGAGAAATCTAGTTCTTATCATTCTTAGGTGTTGAAGATGAACCCAATATGAATTCTCACGTATGTATTTTTACTTTTTGTCTCGACTACTTCACTCATATAGAGCTTGTATGAATCCTCTTCAATCTTGAATAATGCTTTTGGTTGTTGCTCAAAACACTAGCATTGATTTCTCATACATTTTTGGTTGAGAGTTTTTTGTTTTCGTCCCACTTCCTACCAAGGTGCCAACGATCTTGAGAAGCCAGAGGATGACAAAAGAAATAAAGAGGATGGTGTGGAGAGAGGCAAGGGTGTTTTTCGAAATAATTTGACGTCTATCCTATTGATAATTTATGCCATTGTTGTGACTATATTTTGGGAGTCGGTGTGGCCGTGGAGGTTTTCATTTTCTCTATGCACAGGATCATGCATAATCTAGATCGTATTTGTGATCATACAAGAGAAGATATCGGGGAACATACTCAAAGGAAGAAAGAAGAAATGGATAATAATGCACCTATTGGGACCTGCTAACTGATAATATGTTTCCATGTGCATTTCGAGTTTCATGAGAAGATTTATGACTTATGTAATTAAAGTTATGAGTTTCCTTCATGACTACCCCCTTTATGGCACTCACATGCCTCTAGGCCACCAGGAAGGCATATTTGGAAGAAATGCAAGAATGTACTAGAGTAGAGATGGAAGAGAAGTAGCATGATGCAGGAGCATTGCCAACACATCAAGCGAGCCAACGCGAAAGCAGAAGACAGCTGGACAAGCCAGCACAAATTTTGAAAAACACTTTGGAATTGTTGCACCATCTTAAATGAACCATTAAGATGAAGTGCACTTGTATAATGTATTGGACCTTGAGCGGATAGCTCTCGTCCTTAGTAGATAGACGACATT